>JANVCF010109654.1:1566-12102 GCA_025388745.1 Hydrozoanthus gracilis
TATAAAGATTGTCTTTTCTCATCTATATATATGTGTGTGTAATAACCAATTTTGCAACTCCACAGTAACATAAAGTTACGTTTTAGCATTCTTACATTTTGTTTTCCTCAAACACTAGCTGAACAAGCCTAACTTAATCTGCAGGTAATTGTTAAGGTTGAATAATGGTAAATGAAACAAGCTTGTTCAAAAATTGGCTTTTGTTGAGAATATTTGTCACTGTCCTCACTGTGTTTCAAACTCTATTGTAGTTTTTTAATTTTTGGATTTTAAGATTGTTTGTTAATTGCAAAGAGATATTGAAAAAAGAATCATTAGCACATTCAATCATCATTTGTTTCGTAAAGAAATAAACGAGAACGGCTGAACGATATCTATGACAGATGTTTATAACCTACATGGGCCTTAGGGAAAACGCAAAACATCAAAATTTACGTTGATGATGGCACTAAGTCTAAAGTCCACCATAAGTGTGTGCTATCGAAGCTAATTGCAGTGATTAGAGCTTGTCTAACTACTTTTGTACAGTCCTGTCTATATTTCCTCAATTAAATACGACTCAAAGCCTGTCATGTTCCATATTCGAAGATGGCGTCATCAACACACGTTCTGTGAACTGCCAGCTGAACAGAAATGATAAAAAAAGCTCATGTTTAATTGTCTTTGAAAGATAGCTCCCTTGCTTTAAATTAAAAAAAGTAGCTGACACGAAAAAGATGACCTTAACCTTGGGTGTTAGATACCACAATATTTAAGATATCATTTTTTCTTTTCTAGAAAGTGTCACTTGTGAAATTAATTATGTGTTTGGAGGGTGTTTGTTTCGACAGGTCTAAACTCAAACAGGAATTTTAAGTTTTTAAAATTAAAATTTTGCAATAAATCAGTCGTACTTTGCTTTCCTCGTATAACTTATCTTTTTTGTACCGAAATTAGTAAAAAGCAATACTTGAAACCATGTAGTAATTTAAGAATGTTCAAAACACAATTTGAAAGAGCGCATGTCAGTTTTTAAATAGCCAACTAAATTATGTTTAAACGGCCTTCGCTTACTGTTTTAGAGAGAGACAAGAATTAAAGAAAAACAAATATCGGAAACAGTGAATTGTGCTAGTGTTGAGTCTCCATGACGAACTAATACGAAAGTTCTTTTCTTTGGCTTTGTTTGCAAATTATCGATTTTATTTTCAAAACTCAGTTTACGAAATACCAAAGTGCTTCTTTAAAAAAGAGTTTCTTTATGTTTTCTAAGACAAAACTGGTTTACTAGAATAATGTACGAACGGCCGAATCGTTCCTTCGGATGGATTACATTTTAAGTGGGATGTCAGTGTTCCCGACAACGAATCGGTTAATTATTTAAACTTTAAAATAGCATCTATTATTGGAAACCGCTGGTGACGCCGCATTGACCTCTATCACAAACGGATTGACAAATGTCAAAATAAATGTTCATGTCGATTGCACTCTAAAGCTTATATTGTAAAGCTATATTGATGTATTGTTTAAACTCAAATAACAAACAATAAAATGCTAATTCGACATCTGCCACTGCGGTTTGCTTCGTTTTGGCAGTACAGTAATAAAAACGCGTTTTTAACCCCCGCTTCAAATCGTTTTGTTCAATCATATCAGATACACACTCGAGAGGAGACTAATTTTAACAGCGAACACATCTGCTCGATAGCGAATCTTTCTAATTGCTAAATCGTGTGCTATTCTTTTTGGTGAACGCTACACTCTCTAAGAACCAATAACATGTTAATTGCAACAATTTTAGTACCATAAATAATTGCGTTTTGATGACATCCTCTCTTTCGTTTTAAAGTGTGATTTCCAAAACATAATTTTTTATTCATAAAAACGTTTTTGAAATTAAGCCTCTTCACACTTTCTTCAGATGCTCAAAATGTTTCATAAATTTGCGGTTTCCCTTTTAAACAGCTTGAATTCTTTTAAATGTTTCGTAATATCAAAAGATGTTACAAAAACAAAAAAAAATATGCATGCGCAAGGCAAGTCTTCCCTTTGACCATTCATAAACAGAAAGGGCAATTTTTTTTTGCCTTGTTATATTTAATAAAATCGAAAGGTACGACATTTTGTGCAGTATTTTTCAAAAGAAAAACACTCGTTCCAAAATTACCGAGGAACAAAAGAACAATATGGATGTTCTCGTTTACATCTAGGAAATAATGTTATAAATCTCAAAGCCGACAACCAATCAGCTTAATTTTGTTGAATACTGAGTTAGAAGAGACATGTCAGAGGCGTTATGTATCCCATTTGTTCAAAGCACACAAAGGCCTTTCGAGAACATTTTTAAACTTGACCTTATTCAAAGTTAACAACATTCTTTCGGGAACATTTTTAAAATTTCAAAACATACGCATGCCTATCATTCTAGCATTTTGTCTTTCTAAACGTTAACAAAAATAATTATACAAGATTTTGAATGATCCAAACCGGCGCTGAGTACTTGTTAGTTAGTCAAACGAAAAAAATTGTTTGAACAGAAGTAATAATACAGTATTAAAACCATATTTGAATTTCAAAGACAGGATAAAGATCTTTCTTTGATTTCTCTAGTCTCTTGGCAATCGACAAGATCATTAGTTTCTGAATCTTTAATCAGATTTTCAAAAAAAAACCTTTGAAGAAATGAGGAAAACCAGTGCAATTATCATTTGTTTTTGCATGATTAAAAAGCGAGTCGTGGCAGGAAGTTGCAAAAAAACCGGTAATTTATTTTTTTCCCGAGATATAAAAATGAGCATTAGATGTTGGTCGAAGATTATTCCTGTCGTTGTCAGATTAGGGACAGTTCATATCCCAATTTATTTCATCTTTTGAAAAAAGTTAACGGAGTTTTTTTCGGTGGGCTTGTAAGCTTTATTGACTCAGCAACACTTGTGCTAAAATTCTAAGATGTGACGATGTCACAGCTGCGATAAAACCACAAGAATCATCTCAATTCTTCGCCAGCACCAAAAAAATTTATGTTACAATAACAAGAAAAAGCACTTCAGACGCAAATTTGATTTCAACGAAAATGATGCAGAGGGTTTCACATCATTTGTCATATGTACAAAGTGGTGAAACGAGAAACGCCACAGCTGGAAATTAATTTCAATTCTTGCCTAGAGAAATGATAAAGAGACCTACTAAAATAGAGAATTAAGTGACAACGAATCAGTATGGCAGAAAGTTGTTTGCTTTCAATCTATACATAAGGTTAATTCGAAGGTTAAACAAAGCTTTTAAAGATTTTTATCTTAGTTTTCAGGAATATATGTTATGAGATATTTGTAGCAATGTACAAGCGAATACGCTCGCTCGCTGGTCGAAAAAGCATCTTAACCAAAACACATGTCTCTGTTTACACCAAAACGCATAAGCTTTCCTCGAAACACCGTATCACACCAAGAAAATTATTAGGGGTAGCTTTTCGGTTATCTGCGGGCTTGAATCTGATTTCATTCCCATTACTTGAAAACGTAGTTTCTTTTTAAGCTTTTGAGGGAAAAATACCTTTTTTTCTGAATTGGAGCGAACAGAATGGTTTTGAATTCGATACTTGAATTAATTTACATGCACGTTGTGAATGCGACATTAAAGAAAATTTATGAGTACGCTGGGAAGGGTTTTTAGTTTTCTAGTGCCAGTTTATGTTTTGTATTCAAAGCAACGCAATGATAATTGTGGTTTTGTTTAAACTTGAAGAAAGCATATCGTTATACACTTACTCTGTTATGGTTCTTGGCGTTTCAAGGTCTCCAATGGCTGTAAGTGTCAGTGTCGACCAGTACAGTGAATGAAAATACTGCTCATAAAGCGAGCCATTTCCTTTGTAAACCCACTCGTTGTATCCAAATCCTTCCCATCCAGAAATTAGATAATACATGGCAGCGTTCCAGTGAATCATTAAAAACATAAAATGCATCAGAAAAAAGACGCGTACAAAAGTTGGGTAGTTCGTCTGTGATTCCATCACGGCTTTCATCCGAAAAGACTTATACGCTTTTATCAAACGATTTAGCCTCAAGATTGGCTTTGTTCCGATGACGAAGAAAAACATATCGGTGGGTAAAATAGACAAAATATCGGCGACAAAAGCAGGAGAAGTTAAATACTTTCTTGCAACCCGTCGCTTGTTTTCTACAAGGATGCCTTCCTCTAGAAATCCAGTTCGATAGCAGACCATAATGTCTAATAGGTAAATCAGGTCGCAAAAATAATCAAACACGAACCAAACAACGATAAACTCCGCTTGAGAGTCAGGAAAAGCACATCTTAGGACTAAAACCCATAAATTATACCGAACGGCAAAAACCACAAAGTAGTACCAAACATTAATAAAGCTTCCATCGGGATCAAAAATGATTGGTTTATCTGAAGTGCATTGGCTCCACCAATTCTCATCGTCTCCATACACAGAGGTGCTATCGTAAGCTGAGCTCACTGTACTTGCTTCCTCTCTATCAAATGTAGTAGTTCCTTCTCCATGTGCGCTTGTTGACCTGCGACGCATTGCTCTTGTTATTTTCCTTGCTGGTGCAAACTTTCGATTGTCTCTTGTACTAAATTTTTGTAGAAATGGATCAACATGGTCGGAGCTTTTCCAAAGGGACAGTCTTCTCGTCCGGCTAGGACGGACGGAGTTTTTGACTAACATAGCTTTACGTAATTGACCAGCAACAGAAACGTTCTTTTCCTGTTTTTGCTCGGGATCTTCAAGATCTGGCTTTGGAAAGCCATTAGTCTCAGGAATCAGGGGTGAAATTCTAGCGGTCCGTCTTTCGCCCATTTCGCTTTCTTCTCGTAGTTTATGAGTCTCAAACCTCACAGATTTCTCTAAGCTTCTCTTTGGTCGAAACCCGTAGTCTTGTCTGATGCTTCGAGGGTTCATTTTGAATAAAAGAATAAGTGTTAGTAGTTGATCGGAAAAGTCTTCAGAAAACCTAGTTGTTATTTTATGGAGAGACGTGCTTCGAGTTGACCATTAAACACATAGATGTACAAAGCACTTAATTTAGGAACGACCACGCTGTGAGGAAGTTTGCACTGATTGCGTAGATTCAAATGTTTGAAAGTTACCGACTTCTCAAAATGGCTTGTACAAACAATTTGGAGAATTGCATCCAAGGACAGACGCACACTGAGCACAACACAATAGTAATCATTCAAATGAGGCCCTTAATCTAGGTTTAGTGTTGTCAACAGTAGCACACAGAAGTAAACCCGACCGTAAGCAGTTCAAAAATAAACGCCTGAAACTGCGAAACAAATCCTTTAAAAGGAATATGAGAAACCGTAATCAAAATTCAAATCTGTATATTTGCTCAGTTGTCGCATTTATACTATTTGTCAAACGTATTTTAGTCTCTAAGGCAAATTGATTTTGAAAGAATGGTTTCCTCCACCTCGTCAAGTTGTCTCGAAAGGACGTCGTAAGGCTATTGGTTTTTACCCGCTCGAAGTTTAAACGTTCAATGGCAGGTAAACATATGAAACATCAACAAAATAATTTTCTTATTTTTTTTATTTGTCGAACAAAGCTATCTCTACGACCGGTTTTATTTGCTTTTACTTGC
Organism: Hydrozoanthus gracilis; assembly: GCA_025388745.1. NCBI lineage: Eukaryota > Metazoa > Cnidaria > Anthozoa > Zoantharia > Hydrozoanthidae > Hydrozoanthus > Hydrozoanthus gracilis. The sequence goes on from JANVCF010109654.1 coordinate 7,161, forward strand.
AAAGAAATGGAGATACTTCAAAGCGAAATAGTTTATTCATTAGTTTTACTTCATTCAAATCTGTTGGTTAGTCCTTTGTTGTGTGCTATTACATCACTTTTATGTTTTCGTGTTATTCTTTTGAGTCTAGTCATTAATATGTTTACAAAAAAAATGAATAAAAAACAGTTTCTAAAAAGCTAAACACCGCAGGGGATGTAATGAATGCTTTACCAGAAATGGCACGAAACACTTTACTAAGCAATCCCTACCGATTGCTTAAATCTCTGTAACGAATCTGTAATATTAACGTATATAACTTGAGTTCCAGAAGATTTCCTTTAATCTGCTTCGGATACGCTTTTGAAAAAAAAATCCATAAACAGCTTCACGTCAAAAGACTTGTGCTAATAAGCTAGCTAGCGTTTCAGGACACGGACGCTTCGTGCTAAAACTGAACCTTAGAGGCTACTGTCGTGCCAATTGGAAAAATCTGATTGCAGCAATGATATACGCGTTAGTAAAAAAACATCCTTACCCTAAGATATTATCGATTTTTACTAAGTTCTAACTGGACCTAGAAATATCGCCTACAACACACAAACTATTAACATTCTTTTAAAGTGCTAAACCTATATCACTGTTACTGTATGGGTAATCAGGTAATTTAACACAATATTCATTTAACTTGGTATCGGGCTTAATTCAAAGAGGGAATGGTTCAAACCTGTATTTTATCATAAACACATTTCAAAATTGTTTTGGCTGATCCGAATGTAATTTTTTCCATCACCAAACGTGGAACTGTGTCGATCAGTCTGCTCGCATACAAAAAATGCTTTGAAGTAAAACGTAACCTTGATAATTAATGGTACACTGTCAGCCAGCCAAGCTGGTCTCCTGCTGTGTTTCACATAACAATAATAACTATTTTTACGCTAGTCTAAGTAAACTAGAAAAATCAACCACAACCCACATAGTTCATCGGCGAGTCATTCACAACGAAATATTATAAATCAGCAATACAACTCGAATTTATTTCAAAAATACAATGATCCAGTATTGTGATCACGAAACTGTGTTTGACGTTTCCCATAAATTTATAGTTGATAGATGATTTTTTCACTGTTGTTTTATCCATTGCAGCTACCACTATCAACATCAACACTGTCAACAACCTCATCATCGTCATACTAACCATCAGCGTTCACATCATTTGGAGCCATCATCATTATAAGATATGAATGCCAACAGCACAACTTAACGCCTCTCTTTCCATCCACACCAGAAAACGTCAATCTAAAATAACTTAGAATGTCTTATTTAAGCCCCATTTACCGAAGAAAAATACGGCTAAGCAAGGACGAATTTTGACAAGGGTAAAATTGTATTCCATTGAGGCAATGATAGTTTCGGCTATGTAAACTGCGATTTCCTTGCCGATTCATTTTGAGTTTTAGGACAATGTACGGACGTTGTAATTTTTCAGATTCATTCTTGCCTCGATGAAATTGAATTTTACCGTTGCCAAAATTTATCTTTTTTTCCTGGCCGTTTTTTTGTAGTGTAAACGGGATTTAACTAGTCTCCGGCTACGTGTCATGCTTTACGAACTTATCTTCAAAAATTGTAATTAAGAAACGAGCGTTATGAAAGATAAAATGGAGCAAATCTCCCTCTCGTTCGGATTGAATTTCTCGTTGAATCAACAAGAAACTGAAAGCAAGCGGTTTTCCTTTGTTGATTACATTTGCAAAAACACTTATAACTCGACTTTTCTGTTTGATTTCTGCTTCAACGTAAAATCTAGGAAGTTACTGAACAACTCACGAGAAATTTTCTTCGCTACTTAGACTGGACATTTCTAAATTGACTAGTGAGATTAATAAACAGTTAATAAAACTGTAAACGCCAACTGTGACAGATTTGTATAGAAGCGAAAATTTCTCAGCTCGTAGCATGTAAAAATGGTGACTTTTTAGCAAAATATCTTCAATTGAAAAAAAAATTATCCTCGTTTTAAACAATTAATCATTCTGTTATAATTGATGGAAACACAGAGTTGGTTTTTGGTTCTATTCGAACTCGCGAAAGCACTGACCAAGCATCTATTTTCCAAACAGGTGGAAAAATTTAGAACTATACTACCTACAGCGTTGGGCTACATTTTCCAAAGAGTTTGGTTCATAATGCTAATATATACTCCGCTTATGGTATGAATATTTACAATTGTGATCAGTTGGCGGTTGCCAAGACTAGCATAAAAACTGCGGTGGTTATAGGAGCTAGTTCGGCTTGCTGTGCTCTTCGTTCTTCTATTGCTAAGAACATCAACCGAGCTTCTCACCAGCGCTCCAGACTCAACGACTTCTCTGACCAAGCTACCACAAATTTGTGTACAAAACTGAGCCTGTATAATTGTTTTTTATGGAGTAACAATTTCACGTGATAAACATAAAAACATTTAAAACGAATTCTTGAAAAACGATGACCATATTTTCTTAACAGTTTTAAATTATACACGTCTTTATTCGCCACGAACGATTCAGCAATTTGCAACCCTGGTTAGGACTCAATCAACAAATAACGCAGGTGTTTTCCACACTGTATAAATATTCAAACCAAACAGATTATTTAGATTTTAGTACCATTTTCTTGTTCGGAATATTGTTTTCTCCATATTTTTATCTTGATTGAAATTTAAAAGAGATTAGTTTCATTCAAATGATTTAGCATGTTTGTTTTACGCACAATAAATCAAATTTGGAAGAGTGGAGTTATAAACAAAGGAACTGAGATCAGAATCATGTCTGCTCACGAAAGTAGTTAACTGTTCAGTTTTGTTTACCTAAACGCAAGTTCCGTACTTTAGAGTTAGCCACAACATTTGCTTTAATGGAAGGGTTCTTCAGTGTTTGAACGTAAAGCTTTTCATTTAAAGTGAAAACCTACAATATATAGGTTTTTAAACATTTAAAGCAGAAAGCGGATGAAAGTAGGCTGGCTAAACAAAACCATGTCATATCAGTGCAAATTTAGATAACATTGCGCCAGTTTTTTCATACCTAAATTGGAAACTTTAACTAATTGCACCAAAACATCAGCTCAAAAACAAGAGCTTACCTGAAATTTGTTAGAAAATGGATTGTTAGCTGTCAAAGACAGCGCTAGTCGTATAACACACAACAAAACAGATGAGTCGTAATGTCGAAGCACTAACTTGTTCCTGGCGCTTGGGATGATTCGAATCCGACTGTAAAATAAGCTCGACTCACGGTTACTTCAATAATACCCAGTTTGACAATGGCCGCCTGCGAACTTATGTTCCAGACTTCAAAGTTGTTTAAATTGTTGTCATTGGCCAGCCATTTAGAAGACAAGCAAGCATTATTTTTTGTTTGAAGTTCTATTTATCAGACACATTGTGCATAGTGACAGAACAGCAAATGCATGACGTTTGTTTGAATTAATTATCGGTTCAGATGAGGTGTGCAGTTCTTTAAAATCACAGATCTTGCTTCAGTTACTTGTGATAATTCCCCCGAAGTAAATTTTCCACTTCTTTCACAAGCTAAGCTTGTGAAGGTCTAACAAATGAGAAGGGATATTTTCGTCTTTGCCGTAATGCTCACGGACAAGTTCTTACATCTTCAATTAGTTATTTCAATTTTCTAGAAAAAAATGAAGAGATGACAAAAAACAGCAATTAGCAAAACTGAGCACAAACAAGCAACAGGAAATGAAACGATGGCAAGAATCGTTGGGAAGATGTCTATTCTCAACAGGTGAAAAAGAATCCGACAGGTTGTGTATCTTCTTTGCTCTTATTTAACAGTATGAGCAGCATAAAAGAACGGCCTTGCTCAAAAATAATTGTTTTCCAATTGCAACCGCGAGCGCAATTTCTCATTAAATAGAAAACAGCTCTAATGCGGCTTCCATTTCAAAATATCGTGAAGTTATTTATAGACACTGTAATGGTCGGACGGCAAATTACAAGCAACTTTTCTAAAAAACATTTTACAGCACAGACACTAAGGAAACATTTAGCCTAGTTAGCTCAGATTTATTTCTTTTCCACAGTTTTATAGGGTTTCTAAGTTCAAAATACTTCTACATTCGGAACAACTGCTTTGCCGGTTCGCCATTCTTGCGATACCAAAAATAGCCAGCAATATTTTAATGAAGTTGTCAACTATTTTTGAAAAAACAAGTCAGCCGCTAAAGGTGCGTTGCCGATACGCAGATAAATGAGACCAATATTATTGCTCAAGAGAAATCACCTTTGTTACTACATAATGTCTTGTCAAGCCGCTACCAACTCTTTTCGTTGAATTGTAGAAAAGCTACAAAACATGCAGATGTTGAAGGCACTTATTTTCCCTCGATTTTAGGCTAAACGCATTCTTCTCTTTAAGCTAAGTGAAAAAACAAAATGCAATGCAATGTTATGTAACGTTTTCAGAGCGCAGCTGATAGTCTGTATAACTGCTCTTCAGGCCCATCGGAACGAAAATAATAGGGAGTTTAAGATGCGAGTACGCCAACGCCGACAATGACGGCATAAAACAATAGTGAATACAATAGCTGTACGTTGGAATGCACCGTGTGCGCCACTTGCACGCCGTCGACTTGAAAACTACAACGTGAAAAGCTCAGTTTTGAAGTTTTTGAGACTACGAGAGTGACCTACCGAAAATTAATTCAACCTTCTTTTACCTCTAAAACAATCACTTTCATCCTTATCTATTCACGAAGCGTAACTCTGACAAAAGAGAAAGCAAACTAGCCATCGACAGGGCAAGCAAGAAGTGTGTTTTAATGTAGGCTGCTGTCGTCGATGTTGCCGTCCTTAAATCTTAAACTCCCTAATATATTTGGGGGGCTGCGAGCATAGTATAGAAGCTCAGTCTTAAATTCAGGATTATTCTAACATAGAAACTATCAATGACGAGAAGGGAGG
>JANVCF010109765.1:0-12095 GCA_025388745.1 Hydrozoanthus gracilis
GGGGTGGTCCGTTTGCCCCCGTTCTCCTCATGCCTTTGTCTAACCCTTTTATGCCTTCTAGGGTTAAGAAATTAACCCTAAGATATTTTTTTGCAATTTATTTCAATGGTAGATTTTTATTGTTAGGTATATCAAACGTCTAGATGAAAATTGAATTGCAGTGTTTCCTTGTTAACGTTCGGCGGTCACGTCTTGACATAGAGACCGCCATTAACAGGGAACGGCATTAAGCGCTTTGTTAGTAAACATTATTATATAGTCAAAATTTCAGCTGCAATGTCTCGCCATTCCGTGAAAAATTAGCCTCAACGATAGAACGTTATGTTTTCTTACTTTTTTACTTCGAAAATACTCTAGGTCTTTGAATGATTTAAAACTCCTAAAGTTCGCGCTAAACTGATTGATTTTCTGATATCTTGTCATTGAAAGGTGTATTAAAATTGTGGTAGATATTAATGAGGCATGTCATAAAGATATGATTCGATCAACAAAAGTGAGAAATGTTAATTTTTGAACACTCTTGTGCGCACTCAAATGCTCATAAAGTGTTCTTAAACAGAATTGTTAGTGTTCAGGGTGGTGTGCAGTTGTTTCGCAAGTTCGAACAAACCAGCGGGAAGCTTAAACGGGCTTTAAAGATTTGGCTGCTACAATGGCTGGCAAGAAAAACAATATAATGATGAATTAAAAAGATTTAAAACAAAATTGTACATGCACAACACTAAAGATGATGCTGCACTGATGAACATTTGGCGAGAAAAAAATATTATTTCCATATTCTTGTGCATCGTTCAAAGTTCCTCGCCTTTACTCTTCTTCGGTATGTTCTGACAGTGTTCTAAAATTTTGCCTGGTGTTTTCTGCCTCGTGTGCTTATCAAAAAAAAGTGAAACGGTGAAACTCCGCCCTAGAAAGTTTTCAAAGCTGACATTTCCAGCGTCAGTCCTTCGCTGTATATACTCGAAGGAGGGCAGGCAGTGAAAACGCCATATGCAGCTTTCTCTACTACCCACGGCGAAGTTTAAAGTACTACTGAAGCGAAATCTTCAAACCGGCTTAGAATATCTAAAATTAAAGTTTGACCCGTATTATTTCCGCTTAGACACCTATAACCGGTTTTAAGAATGAATTTTGCGGATAATTGACGAAGACAAAACGACTATTTTAGCGCCAAAGCTGCGAAAACTTTTGAAGCTCATTTAGATAAGTGAAATCACTTTCCCGGTCAAATTCATTTGATCGTGGCAAGGTTGCGTGGCCGGTGATGGCCCAGTTTGAGCAAGAAACTCACTAGTGCACTGTGAACGTTTGTATAGAGGGACTTGGAGTCCTTTCAAACGATGTGGCGTCATAAATCGCCGTCGTGTGTTATGAATTTTATTCGCACTGAATCTGTCTATTTTTATTTTACGGACTTAAAATGTTCAGGTAAGCATTTTCATACAGTTGAATAGAAGCGCTTGAAAAGCCCTTAGAGCTGTAGAAGTGCCAATGACAAAATGGCTTCAGTATTGTTTTAACTTTTCGACTTTTAGTTGATCAATTTGTATTTTTTTAAAAAAAGTTGTTTGGTTATTTGAGTCCCATCGTCGCTCTCAGTTGGTCTTGTTTAATTTGTTGCTGTGAATTAGTGCCTTTGTTTGTGCCAATATATTAAAAAGGCGGCCTAAAGATATGAAATCTATCTTCTTGTGCTAAAAGCAATGTGCTCACTCTTGATGCTAGAATCTAAGCTAATTATCTTTAGTTCAGAACGCCAATTCGAAGCAAGCAACGTAACAAGTTCACATAATTTTTTCACCTCAAGCAGTCAATCTGCTTGTCAAAGATTCTAGGCAGCACAATTAACCTATTCCAGGTACACTATGGTAATTTGATGCGCTGAAAATATGGCTTTATAAATTTGTTTGCTCATAATACTTCTAAATCGCCAGTGTAGTTTTTCATTATTGTTTTCAAAACATGTCCAAACTGGAATTTGAAAAGCAAATCCTAATTCAGCAGTCTTATTCAAGTTTTGCTATAATATGAGCAAGAAGTAGATGTTTATTGTAAACGGGTTCCAAACAAGCTTCTCCAGTACTCTGACTGGTGTCTTTCATGAACCTAGCTCGTGTTAATCAAAAGTGTAGATGCATTGTGGGTAGTGTTCGGAGGTCAGAGAAGGTACAATAGCGGAGAGGCAGAAACAATAACCGAACGTTGGATCCAATATGGCGAAACCTGTAGGTCTTCCGTCGTCCTTAAACATCAACTTAAAAATAAGCTGTCTAGGCTTTTTATATTAAGGAGATGTGGCGCTAAAAACCTATCAAAGTTCGTCTTGGCCATGATACAACTTTCAACTGATAAACCTTTTTCGTTTAGAAAAAGCAAACACTCGAAGGAAAAACAAATTAGCTATAAAATTGAAACAGATAAACTGAGAAATAAGGTTCAACCCTTGTTTTTCGAAACCGTCGTTAGTAACACTTACTAACGGAGACTTTAAGCAGCGAGGACGGCAACACCGACGGAAGGACACAAACGCACTGTGCTGAACGATTTGGTTCCATCCCACTTCCCACGCGCACCACATTCTGCGCAGGTTATAATGGCGTATTACTCCAGATGGGTGTAGACTGGTGTCTGACTCGGAGCAACTTTGTTTTGGCACTAGGATTTTCGGAACGAGAGAAAAAGTAATTTAGGTGATAAAAACAAGTATTGCATGGTATTTGTGACCTTGGATCCAGGATGTCTTTGTAGTGTTTCCGAACCGATCTACAACAAATTTGTCGCTCTTGATTTACCTTTAAGAAGGAAATCTAAATCTTTCCCTATTTATCTAACGCAATCTGGACAAAAGAGAAAGCAAACTAGCTATACGGATCGAAAAAGTAAAGCCAAAATTGTGCTCTTAGCAAGTCTTGGTAGGGATTGCCGTCGTCGTTGCTAAAGGTCCCAGAATATTGGCAGGCATCTTCGGTGGCCTAATTGGTGTTGATTGTGTATGTCTCCTGTAGGCGTGTTCGTGCTAAACCTTGGGTGCCGAAACACCGAACGACGAGCAGCTATCCTGAGCAATATCAGAGGAGTGTTTCCAGAACTTTACATCTTGGACATTGAAGAAGAGATCAATGAAGTCGTTTTTTGCTTACCTACGGTCAGGTGGATGAAAGAACTAAGCACTGACTTCAACGAAGTAAAGAGTCTCTTTCAGAAGGCGGCGAGAAAGCTGGAACAGAGAGCGAAGGATCAAAGCAGCGGAGAATGGGACTCCACCTTGGACCTTGGCGAATCTTTGGAGGAGCTGAAACTGTTTGATGTATAAAATATTTTGTTTATGTTTTCGTGATCCCTTCCAGCATAATAGGGTTTAAAATCTTTGATTTTGTCAGGGACCGCGGAGCAGGGGATCCTGGGGGACTACAGCCCCCCCCCCCAATAATTTTTCTGCCATTTTGAATTTTCTTAAATAAAGAAGCGAAGAGCCTACTTATGAAATTTCGCTTTTCATTCTATAAAGATTGTGTGAAAATTAAGCGTGAGTAATTAAAATATTGAAGCTTTTTTGCGAAGTCTTTGGGAACGGACGGACATGTTACGGCTCATCGATGTAGCTAAAGAGTTCATTGATCGGAACGACAACAGAAAAAGGAACATTGACGTTTTTATGAAGGAGGCTCAATAACACTTATAACACTAACCTTTTGCTGTCACGCCGTTCAGAGCACGCTTCCTTAGTTAAATGAGGGTAAACCTAACTCATGTTATCATGCCGTATTTCATGGATGTAATGTAAAATTTCTGCAAAGGAATATGTCTTGAATAACCCCTCAGAACGCCGAGAGTTAAGATTTCAAAATTTTCCGGGGGAGCATGCCCCCGGACCCCCTTAGTGGCTCCTGCCTTCGGCAAATTTACAAACAAATTTACGCTCCGCGGTCCCTGTTTGTTGGTCTGCCGCGCATCATAGGTCAACCTAAAAGCGCACCATGAGAATGCAGTAGGCAAACCGGCCACACTCGCGTTTCTTGTAAGAAACGCAACGATAGATTTGAAGCATCTTGAACTGATATCTTCATATCAGCTTTTTTTGTTGTTCAACTTGGATTTTAGATTATCATCTTTTTCATTTCTTCGCACAATATTCGACATTTTTTAAATTACTCAGGTAGTTATAGACTTTTCGCAGTTCTTAATGGTGGAAGCTGACGTATTATGTTTACTGTAATCAAAAAGTTTGCATGACACTTTTCTAAGGTAGTGCAATATCCCTATATCGGAACCGTGCCTGCCAAGTATTGAAAGATAACTGAACTCGGATGAAAATGCTTCAGATGTCGACACGTGCGAATGAGCAAATGACAACAAGAAATATATTTACTTGCACAAAGCTTTGGCAATAGTTATTTTTTCTCTCGGATAACCACCTGAATATCGTGGTGATGAGTTATTCTCGACACGAACCTCTTCGCCTTGGGCGAACATTTGTTAAATACTGGAGACCTTCCTTTTTGTGTTGTTTGTAATGACCTGAGACAAAGAGCACCATACGAAGTATTCTTGCGTCTCCGGAAGAGACTAATTTCTGGAGCGTTGGTAAATGTTGCTTGATTATCATTATTGTATTTATTATTATTACTGTTACTGTTATTATATCAGATTGCCAAAAGAACGTAAAAGAAGCAGACTTATTAAACATCTAGAGTAAAGTTTACAAAACTGCTTCCTCTGTTTTTCAACTCAAAACCAAAGAAGCTCTTCAAATCCGATGGGAAGAACTTTCTCTCAATAAGCAGGTTCTTCATGTTGGTCAGTTTATGTCTTTTGTCGTAATGGTTTATACTTTTTTTTGTTCCATTTATACTTATCTAGCCGCATTTTCAAGAACTATTATGATAATTGTACTTGCTTTAAATAATTACCGCAGCGAATCTTTAAAAAACATTATATGTAAATCTATTCAGCCATTTACAACTGAAGATGTTCAGAGACATGAACGAAACATGTTTTGCAAACTAAAAATGCTATTCTTTACTTTAAATATTATATCAGTATTATTAACTGCTGTTATTGTGTGCCTTAATAATATATATAATGATACCAATGAATTATAATTACAATAATAATACAGCCAAACCTTTCTAATACAGTGGCAACATGTCTGTATTATAGAATGTACTCAAAACATAACAACAGCGCTTTATTGTATATATATAGACACTCTAGCGCGCTCAGTGACGTTAATGTAACCAAATTATACCTCAATTATTCAAAGAAGGCTGGTTTGGCCAACCGAAATAGTGTTTTTAGAAAAGTTGTGTCGAATATTTATCTATAATTTACGTTTTCTCAAAACTGTTTACTACGACCGGGCAAATTTCCGAAATAAACTCTTACTCGCCAAGAGTTTTTTTTTGTAAAGTTTTGTTGCCTGAAGTAATAAACAGACGGAGTTAAAGACTGTCGCCATTTAGTCAGGTTGTTCAGTTTACTCGCGACGAGTGCCGCGACGCGTTGACTGCCCGGCCACTGCTAGTACTCCCTCGGGAGTCAGATGATGTGTAGGCTGTCATCTTGTTCGCTTAAGCACTTGGCGAGTAAAGGAACCATTCATATGCAGCTCCATCCAAACAACATCAAGAGAGACACCAAGACTTGGATTGCGACCTTATGCAAAACTCGTGGCAGATCCATTCAGAACACCCCACGCGCTTCACAGTACTCCGATCCGCCGCCTACTTAAGCGAACAAGATCACAGTCTACACAGGGCCTGAAGAAAATTAGCAATAAGTATAGTCGAAACGTCGCGATCCCCAACGACCCCTATCGTGAGACAACAATGAACAGTATTTTCGATTTACTGTCATCTTTGTTTGGATAAAAAACAAATTTTGTTGGTTCTTCCATAAAATAAATTTTGAGTCGCCTTCCTGGGATAATTTTGAAAGAACGCGGACTCGGTCATTATCACGGAACACTCTTTATTAGTTTTGTTTTTGACTACTGTTCGGCAAAGTTCTTTGCACGGTTTTCTTCTTTCCCAGTCCAAGTCATATCAGACAATTCTTTGCAACACAATTCTGAACAGGATTATCATGTTCAATATTAACAGGAAGTCGTCAGCACAGTCTACCTTTGCCCTCATCTTTGCAACAGATGCGTTGTGAGAGTACCATGCTCTTTTGACAAATAAGATTACTCAAAAACATGGAGAGCTTACGTAGAAGCGAGAATAAACACAAGTAGGGCCCGAGGTGTCAAAATGTTTAACAGGAAGTGTTTGCCGTGTCTGAAAACATAAATGTCTTTATTAAAAAGGTGTTTACTTCCTGAGGATGTTGTAAGGTGTGTTATTCTTATTAGAGAGTGTCCGTTTTTCAGAGACCTGTGTTTTCTTAAGAAAATAAGTATTTAGGCGGGACCTAACAATCTAATAACATACGCCATCTGACCAGGCGGCATGGTAAATCCTTCAAAATAACGGTAATGATAAACTTTTCGGCTGTGTTTTATGGTTTATTTGTTTTCTATGTCGGCCTCCATTGTACATAAATACCTTTTAGTTTGCTGGTTTTATGAATTCATAAATGAGTCACAGGCCTATGAATGAATGATGAGCTTTTTATTACTTGCTCGCAACTATTGGTTCTAAAGAAATCCTTGTTAAAGTTCACCTGTCCCTTATTTTCATCACTCAATGACAAAAAGATTAGTTTAACTGCCCATATTTATTGTTAGATTATTAATATAGAAACATCAAATAACTGACACTTGAAGTTTGACGACCATTTTCTTAAGCTTGGTGTATTTATACTTCGCTAAAAAAAGGCGATGATTACAATCAGATCGTGCAGCCGCCAATATTACTCTTGTTTTATAAATAAGAAATTGTTTTCATGACCGAACTGAGGGAACTTGATGCTTGAAAGATCATAAAAAGTAGAAATTCATTCGGAAACAAACGGCATGCAAACTGTCGAACCACCAGAAGCCTGCAATTTTACTTACTTTAACCACGCTCCGAAGTTCGATTTGGTTTTAACAGTTCTCAACTCCTACTATGCGGTTACGACAATGTTTTTTAATGCACTAGTTCTTGTTACGTTTTATAAGAAGCCTTCTCTCTGCACCCGGCAAAATAAGCTCCTGTATTGTTTGGCTGTAACCGACTTCCTCATCGGTCTGGTAGCCCAACCTTTGTTCGTGGTCTTCCTCGTTTCACGCATGTTGGAGCCATGCGGAGTTTCCACAACATTCGAAGATGTATTCGTTATCGTAGCGTACAGTTTGACAAACCTTTCTCTTATGAATATCACGCTCGCAAGCGCAGAGAAATGCTTCATTCTTTATTTCCCTCTCAGGTATACCAACCGCGTCACGACATCGAGCTTATTGTTTGCAGAACTTCTAGCTGTCGTGTTATCTTGTTTCGGGCCCATATCTGAGGGCTTGCACAATGATAAGGATCACGTTATTTTCAAAATCGTGAACTCAATAGAGTTTGTCTTCTTTACCTTAGCGAATATAATTTTGTTTTGGTTAATTTACAGGATCGTACAGAAAAAGGAATCGTTTACCAATAAACAGTGCCAAATATCCCAACGCCTCCACAACAAGGTTCATTTTAGAAAGTCACAAAAAGCGTCCCGAACCGTTGCCTTCCTGAGCGGGTTGTCCATTATTTGCTTCATTCCTCACTTCGCAGTAACGGTAAAGTTTGTGTTCTTTAGAGAAATGAGCTTCTACTGGATGGTTGTTGAGGAAGTTTCTCTTACAGCGTTGTTTGTTTTGGCTACAACGAACCCAATTCTTTATTCCTACCGCATGGAGAAGATTCGAGCAGCTTTGCGAGATATTATTATTGATATAATTAATTACTTCAGATCACCTGAACGAGCTCAAAGATCCCAAGTTGCTTGAAACGAAATAGTTGCTGAACAATCGACTTTGACTAAACCTTGTAAATGGATTGACGCGTTCGTAGAACCAGTAGTTTGTTGTAAGGAACAGTACTTGATAGTTCGTAAATTTAAACAATTAGAACTTCTTACTTTATGTAAGAGTTTTAGAAAACAAAGTATTGGGCCGCCAATCTATATAAGCTGTCTTTGTGGACAAACTGTTTTGTTCGCGACCTTGGTCTAATGAACATTTATTTGGCCTTCCTCCGTGACACTATCCGTGGTTAAGTTGTTTTTCCTAGCCACCAATTACAAAGACACCAGCATTGGAATATTTGGCTAATTCTAAAGCTTGGACTACCAAGATTTTGAGATCCTAGAGATTTTCTAAAAAGTATGGATTTAAGCAAACTTTCCTGATGTTAGACAAGGAGCTAGCTGTGTCAAAAGGTGTAGATATACAAGATCACCGGCGTCATTACAGAGACTGGCGCATAGAAAGGTGCCCCTATTTGACTGACGCTCGAAGGTCAGTTCGTCGATTCGTAAGCTAGACGTAACAAAAGATGGCAGGTCTTCATATCCACTACATAGGTTAGCAGGTCGTCATGCCTACAATCGGTAGCAGGTCATCGTGCCAATGTAGGGTAGGTAATCATTTCGATCTATGGTAATAGCTCATCATACCCACTTAGGGTAGAAGGTTGTCAATCTAGGGTAATAGCCCACCATACCCACTTAGGGTAGAAGGTTTACAATTTAGGGTAATAGGTCATCATACCCACTTAGGGTAGAAGGTTGTCAATCTAGGGTAATAGCCCACCATACCCACTTAGGGTAGAAGGTTTACAATTTAGGGTAATAGGTCATCATATCCACTTAGGATAGAAGGTTGTCATTCTAGGGTAATAGGTCATCATACCCACTTAGGGTAGAAGGTTTACGAACTAGGGTAATAGGTCATCATACCCACCTAAGGTAGAAGGTTGTCAATCTAGGGTAATAGGTCATCATACCAACCTAGGGTAGAAGGTTGTCAATCTAGGGTAATAGGTCATCATACCCACTTAGGATAGAAGGTTGTCAATCTAGGGTAATAGGTCATCATACCCACCTAGGGTAGAAGGTTGTCAATCTAGGGTAATAGGTCATCATACCCAACTAAGGTAGAAGGTTGTCAATCTAGGGTAATAGGTCATCATACCCACCTAGGGTAGAAGGTTGTCAATCTAGGGTAATAGGTCATCATACCCACTTAGGGTAGAAGGTTGTCAATCTAGGGTAATAGGCCATCATACCCACTTAGGGTAGAAGATTATCATGCAACCCATGCCCATGCTAATAGGTCATCGTGCGAATCTAGGGTAGTATGTCATGTCGATCTAGGGTAATATGCATCGTGACAATCTACAGTAGGACGTCATCATGTCCAACTAGGGTAGTAGGGCATCATGTCCACCATGGGCTAGAAGGTGATCACGTCAATCTACTTTAATACGTCATCATGTCCACCGCGGAGTAGTAGGTCACCGTGTCAATCTACAGTAGTAGGTCATCATGTCCACCATGGCGTAGTAGGCCATCATGTCAATCTACAGTAGTAGGTCATCATGTCCACCATGGGTTAGTAACCCATCATGTCCACCATGGGTTAATAGCCCATCATGTCCACCATGGGTTAATAGTTCATCATGTCCACCATGGGTTAGTAACCCATCATGTCCACTATGGGTTAATAGCCAATCGTGTCCACCATGGGTTAATAGCCCATCATGTCCACCATGGGTTAATAGCCCATCATGTCCACCATGGGTTAATAGCCCATCATGTCCACCACGGGTTAATAGCCCATCATGTCCACCATGGGTTAATAGCCCATCATGTCCACCATGGGCCCATCATGTCCACCTAACGTAATAGGCCATCTTGGCCAGTCCTAGGATAGTGTTTCATACCCGCCAAGGGTTTGAAGTGTGTCATCATGTCAGTTTAGGGTAGAATGCCATCATGCTAATCTAGGCTAGTATGTCGTCATGCCAGTTTAGGGTAATAGGCCTTCATGCCAATCTAGGGTAGTAGGTCATCATGCCAACTAGACTAATAGATCTTTTTGCCCACCAAGGGTAATAGTTGGTCATCATGCATGACAATCTTGAGCATTAGGTCAACGCACCCACCTAGTAGGTCTAGTAGGTAGTAGGTCTTCATATCAATCTAGTGTAGAAGGTAATCATGCCCACCAAGGGTAACAAACAGGTCATTATGCTAATTCAGGGTAGTCTTTCGTCAAGTCAACTTACTGCAACTTTTGTGCTTTCAATTCTGAGAGGCAACCTTTTACTCAAGTGGAACCCAACTTACGGCCATTTCATTAAAAGGTTTTCTCGATCGGGAGACCCTGGGGCCGACACTAATAACTACGGCTTTTGAGGAGTGCTATAAAACACCCCCTGCCCCTCCCCGCTTTCGACGATAAGAACCCCCTCGTGTGCGATACATAACAGTTTTACTTATTTAATATGACAACTTTGTATTAACTTTTATTCTAGTATGTCATAGCTAACGAAAGAAGCAAAAAAAATTGTACATTAACAAGAGCTATGTAGTAAGTTGCTTGATAATTGTAATGGGAAAAAAAACTTCTTAATTCATCTTGAGATTATAATCTTAGACAGAGTACAACCCCGATGGTGTTAAGTAATGTCAAGGTCTTATTCAAAGTTTGACTTCAGGATTTTCATCGAACATACTTTAACCGAATTTGAACCTAACTGCACCAATGTTTCAATGTGGCATTTGTTTTACAAATTTCTAATGCTTGAGGAAACTTGATATAGCGCAGAAAAATCACAAAGAAGGTGATGTTTCTTTCAAAGCTGTAAATGTTTTAAAGTGAAACTATCGTTTTTTCGCTAAATACGCCTAGTTATTGAACTTGGGAGGGTGGAAAAGTTATTCGCTCGATAAGAGCTAGTAATGTACAATAACAAACCAAAGATTGTTTGGTAGATCGTTAATTTATCTATTGCTGATTAATTAGTATGTGCATGGAAAACTCTTTGAAAAAGCAGCCTCGGTTATAAATTTATAATTAGATACTGAAAATTAATCTCGCTTATCTTGTGATTAGCTTACTCGACCTCCTAACACCCGGAACCAGTTTTCTTTCCAATCATTCATTCATTCATTCCTTCCTTCATTCCATCCTTCGTTCATTCATTCATTCATTCGTTCATTCGTTCTTTTATTCATTTCATTTCTTTCTCTTCCTTTCTTGTTACAGGGTTCACACTGAGAATGATGAGTGAAATTCCAAATCTTTTCCATGACCAAATGCGGTATTCCACGACCCAAAAACATCGCGAAATCAAAGAATCCTTTTCAACAGAACAGTTACCGACACTTCAATTCAACTTTTAAGGCCAATATGACTTTTGAACACTGAAAAGCAGTAGCTCAAGAAAAGAAAATTCCATGACTTTTCATGACCGTGTGAACCTTGTCTGACCCGCCCTCAATCATTGATATTTGGTAACAAAGTATGAATAGTATCCGCTAAGCATGCATCACAGGGGGCTGATTGAAGAACTTCAAACAGAAGTTATGTAACAGTACTGCCTTGGCGTTTTGTTGGCTGCTTGGCGAGGAAAGGAGTACTTGCTCTCCGGAGCCGACTTCAGTGTTAAACGGTACTGCGTGATCCTCAACTGGGTGCCAAAGCATCCGTCCATAGCAAACACAAACAGGAAATCCTCGCACGCAAAGCAAAGACACGAATCGAACACTGCTTGGGATAATAACTACGAAGAAATTAAATTAAATTGACTTGTATACGTATTCCGATACCGATCAATAGAAGTACAATTTAATGATAATATTAACAACTATACAAGTATAACAATGATATAAACAGTAATATGATAATACGTACAAGTAATATTTCCAAAGAGTCATGTTAATTATTTCATTTTTGGAAAAAAAACAAAATAGGAAACAAATAAAATGATAATAATGACAAAAATAATAGGAATCTGTTTGTTGCGAGTTTGCATGTTTTATTTCAAAGCCTCCGAAAAGTGGTCCAAATTAGTTTTAGCATCTTGTTTTATCATCGATCGTTGTTTACGTCATCATTGTTATTATTTTCAGTTAAATGTTTTCTCTACCTTCTACTCACCGTCACCAGCATCATCACGTTTATCATC
>JANVCF010109875.1:0-12095 GCA_025388745.1 Hydrozoanthus gracilis
CAGTAGGTGGTTGAAGTTCCTTTAAGGCAACCGAATTGGCTTGGGTCAATAGCATCTTTGACATCCTCTATTAGCCAATCGACTACAAAATCCTCTAGGACTTTAGAAACGACTGGTGTTAGAGCGATTGGTCTGAAGCCACCTATTCCAGATATGGGTGTGACCTTAGGAACTGGGATGATGTTAGAGTCTTTCCATTTAGTCGGGAAGGTACCTGCCGACAAAGAGTTGTTGAAAATAACGGTGATGGGCTCTGCTAACTCGAGTGCGTATTCCTTCAAGATACGAGTGGAAACCCCATCTGGTCCTGGGGCCTTGAAAGCGCCAATGGCCAGCAACTTTTTGTGCACTTCATGTGCTTGTATTACAGGTGGTTCAGAGGAGGATGGTAAGTAACAGGGCAAAGCATTGGTGTCAAGGGGCTCAATGTCAGATGTCACAGACACAAAAAACTCAAGCAAGAGTGCATCCAGAGTTGATTCTACCCTCCTCATCAGAGTAACTGAGGTCACTAGGACCACTAGCTTTACCCGCGAGCTTGTTTACCATGCTCCATCATTTCCTAGGGTCCGTGCTTTTGATGTCTCTAATCTTGCTTCTATAGAACTCACGTTTGCGACGGGAGATAACTTCTCTAACCTTATTTCTAAGGCGGCGCCATTTTTCCTCAGTGCCATTGAGGTAAGCTTGTTGGCGCTCTAATATAAGCAACTTGATTTCAGGTGACATCCAAGGCTTGTCCGTTGGGTGGATCTTTACGCATTTGGAAGGGAAGTAGATATTGATTGCAGTTGACAAGTCTCTGGTAAATGAGTCAGTAAGAGAGTCGACAAATGATGAGTCGTCGCACGTCCCAACCTCACTGAACCAGCGGTGCGCACACACCCACCTTCCGAAAGCGCTTATTGCCGACTGAGGGAAGCGGCGCTTGTAAATTTTCGTTTTCTTAACGCGATCTGAACTACGCTGCACATTTGAAAAGGGGCTCCAATGGACAGAGCCGTGGTCGGACGACCCTAGGTACGCGCTGACAAGTGGCTCACTATAGTATTTACCTATGTTGGTTAAAATAAGATCTAAAATATTGTTTCCCCGTGTAGGTCTCTGAACTACTTGCTTTAGATTATGATTAACTAGCATGTCCGAAATGTCTTGAGTGTTAAACTCGCCTAGTAAAACTACGCCGCAGTCGGGGTAAGCAGGGACCGGACAGTCGGGTAGTTTCGATCGAATACTTCGGAAATGCAACTCTTTCACTCACTCTTTCACTCAACACGGTAACAATATGGCTATCGTCTCCGACAATAGTCACAAGAACGGAATAAATGTACACTCTTTGGAAAAACAGTCGAGATACCGATCGCTGCATGCGCTAGAAACTCTAGTTAAATTAATGGAGCTGTTGGTCAACCTTTGGTACCGGTATTGTTTTAGGGCCACTTAAAAAACACTCTGACTTTTCTTTAATTAAAAAATAAAGAAAAAAGTCGAGAAAATTTTTCCCTGTTGCGAAGCAATAAACAGTGACAAACAATTCAGACGGCGGCATGTTGCGACACTTTATGTATTAGTGACCCAGCAACGTAAATTTTTGAAATCTAGAACTAGTATGATTGTAGTAAAACTTTGAATTTGTCAGTTAGTAGCGTTATCGTAGTATATAAACTAGTAATCCACAATAGTATTGAACCTAAAAAAGGGGACCGCCCTAGTTGGTATTTGGGAAAGTTTTTTACTTGGCCACGTGGAGGACTATTCCGGATCCTTAAGTCTCCTTAAATCGCAGTCGTTTATCATCCCATTTTTCCTCAAATCGCCTTCAAGTTGCCTTAAATCGGAGCCATTTCCCCCCATTTTTCCTTTAATCGCCCTAAGTCGCTCTAGATCGCGACGGCTTAAGGACCCGGAATAAGCTAAATGGTCAGTTGTTGCTCACAAGATTGTGATCAGTTCTCTTTACTTATTAAGCCGAACAAGATTAGAGGAGAGTCATTAAAGTAGTATAAATAATAATAATAACTAGCGTTTATATAGCGCCTTTCCATAGGTACATTCCCAAAGCGTTTAACAGTAGTTTACAGTTGAGGGTCTTAGACAGTCCACTCTACACGGCTCACAACTATTTTCCTAAGAGTTGCCCTCAGTTAGTAGAAGAGACAGACCATAACACCGGGATCACCCTACTCTTTGTCGACAAGTGTTGTGGGCTCGATAGGAGACCGAGAGACTGGGCCTACGGTTTAACGTCCTTATCCGAGAAGACGCGAAGGTCTAACCGTTTGCAGATGGCGCAGGCTAACCATGCGGTGGTACTAGGCTAACCAGGCGGCGGTACTAGGCTAACCAGGTGGCGGTACTAGGCTAACCAGGCGACGGTACTAGGCTAACCAGGCTTGCAAGACTTGTTTGAACATCAATTTTTCGTAAAATACTGCAGTGTTGGGCAAAAATATTCTTAATTTATAGACTTTTGATTGGAAACTGAAAAGAGACCCTCATTTTCCCTTTCGGCCTTGGCCAGGTAACCAGCATCTCATTTCTCCTTGCCAAACAATTACGTTGACATGTTGGTCAAACAAAAACAATTAAAGATGAAAAGAAGAATTTTCCTAAACTTGTGGCAAGGAAAGTATGGGCCCCTTATTGGGGAAAATTTACCAACCAATCACTTGTCGTGTTTAGGGTTGAAAGGGTCAAACTGGGGTCACTTTGAGGACAAAAATCACAAGTTAATGACTGTTGATCTTTTTGCATTGTTCGCTTCTTGAAACAATCAACTTCAGGTGTTTTGTTGAAGCAAAACCCAACAAAAAAACTTACATCAATCGAACGTCTCGAAAGTCTGTGATGATGATTTATGTTATATTTGTTGTAAACTTCTGCAAAAAAAATCGGACTTTCTGGTCTTGATGCAGAGGGTTTTGGTTTACTGCGAAATGTCGTCTAATGCAAAAGAATCGAGTGCTGCAATTATTTCAATTGTGCCCAAGAAAAAAAGGAAATCTGAAATTCATGATGGTCGATCTCATCTCGGTTTTCTTCCCTGACAACAAATTGTACACCAAAACCCTTTTCAAAAAACTCAAGAATCACAAAACTGTCTCAGACCAATTATAAATAATTTACTCAAGGGAAAAAGCTTTCATTTTCTTCACAATCTCGTCAAAGTCCAACCCAATAAAATGGAAAAAGTGAAGAAAATAGGCGACTGGGAATTGATTGCGCGATCTACATGAACCGGAGCAAGGGGTTTCCGATGACATGCGCTAAACAGACCAAAGAGTTTACGGACTCAAGTGTTGGCACAAGCGGCTAACCGCCTTCTAAGGAGTAGCTATAAAGAAACGTTTGTAAACTATTATCCTTGCTACAATTACGGAACACACGCAAAACCCGGTCTCTTACTGTAAAAAAAGCCTCACAGTTTCAAACTATACTAGGATTTGATAAGAAGAAAAAAGCCTCAACTCGCTAAGTTCCGCCTTTATTTTATGGAGTTGTAAACACTTGTAAGGAATTGGCGGGACGAAACATTAACTATACTGCAATGGTATAAAGACCGAATATTTCAATTTTTGTCAGGTAACAAACCGTTTATAGTTTGGTAAAAAGCATTTTGCATCACTTAAAAAGCCCCTGGGGAGTCAATGTTCTACCATGCGTTCGTTCTTCTTCAGACAACATTTCAATTAGCTATAATATTTGCTCTTTTATTTTTACGTCTAGCTTTTCTTAACCTTTCTTGTTTGAGAAAAAAAATTGTTTTCCTATGCAACATCGTCCATCGTGCCGAAGGCGTTTCATGTCATACACTCCCCAGATCCCCACCCTCCTCGAGACAAACAGCACTATATCGTCGCATTCCCCGATCATAAACTCAGTGCTCACTTATTAAAGTGGATAACAATAAATAGTCTTGTTAGCTGGTCAGCGGTTGACTAAGTCCACACCGCACATGCTCATTACATTCACAATCCCTTTAATATAATTGCAGAAGCGCCTCCTCCACCATTGCAGATGCTTCCTAGACCCAGGGCCCCTGGCTTGAGGGAATGCGTCATATGGGTCACCAATCTTGCACCGGACATCCTGAACGGAAAAGCAACAAAGTGTTAGCAAAAAACCTGTTCTAATCTTCGCCTCCATCCAACATTTTCACAACCGAAGCATTCTTTATCTCTATATCTTTTCTCCATCTCCAAATTCACCTCGATCAATATTTTCCCTTCTACAGTCCTCTTCTCCATTTACGTTCCCACCTCAATGTCCACCCCAAACTTCCCTACCTCTTCATTCTCACCTTAGCTCAAACGTATCCTCCTTCCTCAATCCTCTCTTTTCGACTTCTGTCATTATCTTCACCTCTTCAATAACCTAAACCTTTTCCTAACGTCCATGGCACTTACCTACCTTATTTATCGTAACAATGCTCCGTCTTCACCTCAAATACGTTCCAAATCAAAGATCAAAGGTTCTAAATCAATTTGATCCTATCATCAAAGTCCTCCACACAACCTCCCTGAACGTCATCCACACGCCACCATCGTCTACTCAACCTCCATGTCCATCCTAAACTCTTTGTCCTGTCTTATTCCCACCTCGATGTTCATGTGCATTTCCAACTTTGTTTCCGCTTCCGTTCACACCTTTACTTTAAGTTTATTGTTATTCAGGTTGACCCTAGAGAGCCAAGGTACTTGACTTTAGCACCAACATAATAAGGTCAAAATCGAAGGGTGAGTTTGATTAGAGCAGGTAAGTCACAACTCTTTAACTTCATGTCTCAACTTACCCGATGGGATGTCCAAGGGACACAGCTCCACCATGAATATTCACTTTCTGGGGATCTATATCCATAATCTTTAAAGACAAGCATGATTCTTTCAGCAAAACACAAGCTAACAATTTTTTTTAACCAACTGCATAACCCGGGAAAGTTCAGTGTTTTATCTGAGGTCATCAAACAATAGTTTAAATGCATGTATCAATCTTGCGCTAACGTATGGGTGAGCTCCTTGCTTTCATTATTTGTCTGCTAGCCTGTCTTTTTGTACACAAGTGGCTTTCTATCGTATCTCTTGATAATAGTTTTGTTCCCTTTTTACAATGTACAAATATGATGAAAGCCAAGAAATGATAAGACCAACATTTTATCCCACAGAGCGGGACAGTTAGTCAATACAGACTTTCACCCAGAGGCCCCTTAAACTTTTTAAATTAAAAGTGAACATTATTTCCTATTACGAAAGAGCGAAAGATTTGGTCTAGAAAGGCCGTCTACAAATGATAAAAAAAAACTGTTCCTTTCTACTATTCACGCTATTTCGTGGAGTACCAATAATTCATACTCTACAGAACTTTGACACCGGAGTAATTAAAAAAAATGTAAGGCAAGTCAGTACTATGAGTTCGCACTAAAAACTAGAACTCCAAGTAGTAACAACGCCCGGTACAATGTAGCATTTCTCCCTTCTCAAATGGCCTACAACGCAAGGCCACTCGTACACTAGAAATGCAAGTTTCGTGGATCATTTAAAAAAAAGCCTAGAAATGTAAGTTGCTTAATCGGCAAGAGCCTTTCTATACGGGCCATAAGTAGGTCGGTATAAAAATCGGTATATTTGTCTTCGAAGCATCAATTTGACACATGGTTTCGTGGATGAGTAAAGTTTGGTTTGTGAAATCTAATATGGCGGATAAACGTGCTTAGTTCTCGATTTTCAGTCGTTTGTACAGGCCACCTGAAGCTTCTAACTGGCATAACAGTTAAAAAACGAAGACAGCAACGAAATATGGTGTAAAAATTTCAAAGTTAAGAACAAAACCAATATAATTTATTTGCCTTTGAAGCATCAATTTGTCACATTTACTTGACAGACTGCCGAGTTCAACGGCATACAAAAGCTGTTTACATCAGTCAACACTGTGTGAAGAAATTAATCGAAACTTTGTTATCTGCATTACTGCTGTTCGATTGTTTGTTCTTGAGATATATTTCTACTAAAACAGACTAGTTGTCGTTGTTTTCTACCACTCTTATAGTCAACTCCACCACGTAGTCTAACTGTTAAGTAATGGTCCGTGTAAGAACGAGAGAACAATATCTTGATAAGTAAGCTGATGTGTTTCTTTCCAGTCTGCTCATTTGTTCCTTTCTAACACAAACATTTCTGTTTTTAATTTTAACAAAAAATCTTTGAGGGAACATTGAAAATTAAAAGGTTTTCTTCCCTTTTGTTTTGGAGTTCTATGATTGGCTTAAATAGTATAGCACAAAAGAAAGAATTTCAATGGTTTTTATTTTCAAACTGTGTTGTATACTGGTCGATGTATCCTCAGTGTGAAAGTTTAAACATTCTGGTGAGGAGAAAGCGAAATGCCGCAGAACAATAGGAGATTCTGTCGTTCTAAAACGGACCATTACTTAACAGCATCTAGTTTTACTGAGTAGGGATTGTTTATAAGGGGGAGCGATAGGAACGGCGGGGGGAAGGGGGATATCGAGGCAGTTTGAGTACAAGAAAGAGCTAATTCAGTATTGAAGTTTTCAAAACCGGTACTCGTAGTCTAATCGTCATGAATACGTACTTGTAGAGCACTACGAAATCAATAGAGTGCCACTTAAACAAAGAGAGAAAAAGTAGACAGACAGAAAAGAGAAAATGAGATAGAAAAACTGACAGAAAGGGGTGAGAAAATCTGCAGTGACATATTGAATTACCTTTATATTAGCTAGAACAACTGCACTAAACGCTTCATTGATCTCCCACATGTCAATATCTTCCTTCTTCAAACCTGTTATCTTTAACAACTGAGAAAAACAACATTATTTTAGCATAAAGCTCAAAATCTTTTAGCACTGCAAGTAACACTTACTGAGACAATAGTTAGTCTTTACAGCATCAAACACACTTTTCCTAAGTTACTATAGGTAACCGCATAGAACGAGTGTTTTCAATTTTTTCTAAAATTGCCCGAGTCCCTTCGCGACGTGGGACGGTTTGAAAAAATCAAAGTTAATGCAAATAAAGTTAATCCTAAGTTTTACAAGGAACCATGCAAATTATCAAAGGCAAAATACTTCGTAAACGACCACATGTTGCTTAACTAAGTTTATTTATCCCAATTTTTTGCGAGTTTGAAAAACTTTTGCAGTCACTGGAAACATTCGGAAACGTTTTAAAAGTGTTTCTAAGGCACTATTTTAACGATTCATAAATATTTTCGGAAAATCTTCTGAGATATTCGAAAATGTTCGAAAATTTTGGCAAGTTTTCGAAAACGGCTAGAAAACGGCACTTTTAAGACTTTTTAAAAACTTTCGCAAAATCTTCAAAAAGCTTCAGAAGTATACCAGCGTCACATCAGTACGAGCAATTTTTCCCTGAATAAAGAAAAAATAGACCCATTGACATCCAGTCGAAGTAATCTTGCCTTTTTTGGCTCTTTGTTATAAGTACAGGGAATCGCAAGGGGCCTAATAAAATTAAGGATTAATTTCAAAAGTGTGTTGACTTTTTCCAAAATTGAACACACAATTAATATTAATCCTAAATTTTACGAGGAACCTGACGATTACATGTTTATGACATCGAGGGCAAAATTCTTCATTCTACGCAAAATCCCACGAGAAAGTATCAACGAGTTTAAATTTGTAAACAAAACATACAATCAACTTATTTCCGTATCGAACACACTCTTGTTAACAAGTTTACAGCTCGACAGCATTGTGTTGTGATAAAAGCTAGTACACAGATCATATAACACAAACCTTGGGCATAGCAGCAGCTGGAGCAATGGGGAAATCAATTGGTTCTACTGAAGCATCTGCAAAGCCTAAAGGTAACAAAAAAAGACTTGTAAAAAAATTAAACAGAAATCTAACTGCCAATTTAATCACCAAAAGTAATAATAAAGTGAGGAGTAATACCATCAAATGGAATCAAAAGGTACCTTGGTGCCCTATGAGTTGAGTCAGGGAAATATGGCTGCTGCATTTATAAGCAAACACATTGTTAAAGTCCCTATCAAGCTTATTTATCTAAGTTCCAGATGAAAAGTAGAACCCTCTTTAATAAGAGTAATTTTCGAAAATAAAACCTTTTCTCGCTGTTCCTGTTACGTTTTTTAGACTTGTAGCGTGCAACGGTGACGTAGCAGGAGGCATAAATTATGACGTACACGAGGCGTAAAGCAGAGATAATCTTTTTTTATCTCGAAAAATTCAATTCTCACTACAATAGTCACATTGTTATAACTTTAATCAATAAATTGTTCCCTTGAAAATGTTTGAAATAAAAATTCTACAACGTTTTCTAACAGCAATGAATATTTTTAAACAAAAACCACATACTGTAACTCACAGCTGCTACGTCACAGGTTATCAGTCCCCAGCCTACTCAGTCAAAATTTACATTCCGATCTTTCTGGAAAGTTGACTTACCAACAATGCTAGCTAAGGGTTTTACTCCAAGTCTCTCTGCTGCCTCTCTTGACATCAACACCAAGGCTGCAGCTCCGTCATTCAGTGTACTCGAGTTTGCCGCTGTGACTGACCCTGTGGTGTTTATCACAAACTGTAGTATTAGACGGCCAGTACTAATTGATAATACGGGCCATTTCCGAATAATGCTCCACTGCGCACAAACAAAACCCTCGAGTACAGGCTAGGTGTTCAAAAATACAACAAATATATCAAAAATAAGCACCTAGCTTTTGTTTGAACTCAGTGGACTGCAATTCGGAAGTGGCCTGTTAAGCAAGATGTAGCTTCACGGATTTCCTTCATGATTAAAACAAAAATTAAAAGTACATTTAAACTATTTATTAATCATATCAGCTGCAAATGGCTTGTAGATGCACTGATGGCTTCATTTTAAAACATTTCTAAAGCTTCTCAATCTTTAAATGGCTGTCATTTCGTGAAAAACTGAATCACTATAATTATTAATTTTTGTCATAACTATACACCATTCTGAAATATTTATAGCTATATAGGTGAAATTGGTATAAACATTTTAACAAAACTAAATATTACTGATCGTTAAAATCATCTTCAGAGTTTAAATGATTAAAAAAAATTACCAATTGGATATATAGTTACATATAGGTTGTTTAGCATTTACATGGGAAAACCGGTTGGTTGACGGTTTGTACAAATGGTAAGCAAAAAGCCCAAATGATAAATTCCTTTCAGTATTGGCGTGTGCCATTTGCATAACTTCTAAATTACCGAGACTGATGAGTTTGGCCTGTTCAAGAAGGCGGATTAAATGATGTTATTTAAAGTGCATATGAAGTGAAAAATTTTATTACTTCAGTGGATAGACCTTGCTAAATGAGGAATAATTGTGAAAACAATTTTGCCAAAATCATTCCTGGTTCTTGAGATATCAACATTTAAATATTGCATCTGATGATGTCACGAGTGGTTCCATCAAATTTACATTGTTCTAAAATCTGCTGCAGATCCGTAAAATTTGGGTGGGTTTGAGCCAGACTTGGACTGATGATCCATCTACCTTGGATACATCAATAATCCAACTTTAGCTAAAATACACCCAAGTGTTACGGATTGGTAGCAGATGTTGAAAAAATGCAAACTTGTTGGAACCACTCAAGACGTAAATTTTAAACGTAAATATCTCAAGAACCAGGAAAGATTTTAACAAAATTTTTTCACCGTTTTTCCTCATTTAGAAAGGTCTTCCACTGAAGTAATAATTTTTTTCACTTCATATGCACTTTATGAGGATGCAAAATCTTTATTTAACAAAGTATTTTAAATGAGATCCCTGTAGAATGCACTTGATAGTAGCATAGATTAAAAAAGAGTTGTTGATTTTCAAGGTTGTGACTTGCAAACTGCTGCAGCCAGCCAACAGCCTATAAACATGTAACACGCTTAAAAACTGGAGTAGGGCTTGGACCTGGTGGAGAGCATATGGCCACTTAAAAAATATCCCGGTTTATCATCAGCGCGCGCACTGATTTTTGCCAGCGCACTGACTTTTTTTTATTTTTAAATAAAAGAAAATAATATATGAGGGAAAAATTGAGAGATTTTTCCCTTTTGCGAAACAGTAAACAGAGTGACCAACAATTCAGTCGGCGGCATTTTGCGACGCTTGAGTCAAAGAGTACAGCAAAAATATACAAGAGTAATAGATTAATAGTAATATGGACCATGTAGTTAGTAGTGTAAATTTACTCCCAAACTGACAAAAGAAGTTTTAAACCTAAAAAAAAAAAAAAAAGAGCCCTCCCTCACTGAATTTTTTGAAAAGTTTGATGATAAACTGGGATATTTTTTTAAGTGGCCTAATTGGTAAACACATTTTCCGTTTGAAAACTCTGGTTACGAATTTTGGACTACCTTTCCAGAAGTTCAGTTTATTGGGGAAAATTTTGGGTTGGGCAAACCAAAATAGTCTTACCATTTACATTCCAACCAAAACTTCCGAAATTTTTATCGTAAATGGTTAACAACTATAGATTATGATCATCACTCAAACATTCCGGAGTTTCTGTTCAAAGTACTTGGAAAATTAATGTTGTTTCAGGAGTTTACCAGGGCTCAGAAAACGACTACAGGGTGGCAATTTTAAGGAATTCAAGTAGCATGTACACAGAAGCTACCACAGTAGTTCTAGGTGAAGTACCAGTTGGTGTTTGAGAAGGTTGAGCAACTTACACAAACAGTCCTTGTGACTTACCCCCCTGTTTCTTGAAGGCTGGCTTAAGGCTTGGAAACTTGTCAAACTTTGCTTTCTTGTATTCTTCATCTTCAGAAACTGTGACATCACCTAGAACACAAAAAAGGAAATCAATTCTATACTTTTAACTATTATTCTAGAGGATTTAAAATTTCTGAAAAAAGGCTCAACATGGATCATGAATAATTATTATCATAGCAGACATAAAACGCTATTAAAAGGTATTAAAATATGTAAAAGGCAAGGTAAAATTTTCAAAAAGTTCACGAGCGTTTTCAGTTAAAAAACCATATTCAGGGAAGATGAAGATGGTTTTTTAACCTAAAACGTTCGGAATATTTTTAAAAATTTTACCTTGCCTTTTATATATTTCAAATGTTATCATAGTATTTAAGGGTCAAATAAGTTTAAAATGCTAGTCAGAGGTACCCTTAACAAACCTTTTCTACTTGAAATAGTGACAGGTACAACTTCATCTTTGAACTTGCCTTCCTAAAAATACAATGACAGACTGCTTAGTAGCTTTACTAATTGCAATTTCTTTAGCAAACAGCAAATCTCTGTAAAAGCAGAAATTTGTTTGACACTTATATCCTATTACAGTTGAGATGGACAGTGGCAGAATATCAACTGAGTGCCAAAGGTGTGGGGTAGATATTCATTAAGCCACTATCCACAGAAATTGAAATGGGAAGTTAAGGCGACTGATCTATAGAAATTTCTTTTCAAGAAAAAAAGAAAGATTGTAAGAAAAAAATTTAAATTAAATCAAAGAGCACGATGAAACTCACGCATGATGAGCTTTATGTACAATAAAAACATAAAAGTAAAATTTGTTGACATTGAAATACTTTTGAACCAAGTTTTGTTGTGGCACATTTTTGGTGTTTTGAGGAATGGTATTTTCTGTAATTTTGCACAGTGAGTAAATTGTAACAGTTTGTTATAAAATCTAAATTTTTCTAATCAAAAGTTGCTGTTTTAGTCAGAAATTATAACCAAATTATTGGGGATACCAGTGTGCCCCTCCCCCCCTCACCGCCCCCCTCTATTGGCAACTATGATAATCTATCTATATTAAGTGTTGTGAGGTCACCTTCCAGGCAGCAGCAGAGCGAGTGTAGGAGGAGACTGCAAACTCATCCTGTTCTTCTCTTGTTAGGTCGTATTTACCAACGGTGTTCTCAGCACAGTTACCCTAATTTAGTGACACAGAAAAGATTCATTTAGCACATCCATATACTGCTTTCAAGATGCATGTGAACTTTTTTCTTTTATTACATCCATTTTGAAATCTGAACTTGAAGACTGAACTTCTTATTTGACTGAATAGTTCAGAGTTTTGAGGTACATGAACTGAACTTTCGTGAACACGTTTTG
>JANVCF010109986.1:10592-23087 GCA_025388745.1 Hydrozoanthus gracilis
TTTTAATTTTCAGAACCATTTAACACTATCACCAATGAAACTTTTATTTAAGAATGTGTTTCTTTTACCTCTTCTTCGCAATCTTTGGAAGACGTTTTTCAAAAATGCTAGCTTATGGTTCCATATTTTCAATTCTCATTTTTTTTACATCAAGAAAACAGCAATCTATAAACAATGAATTCAGCTGTATCAAAAATGTTGGTTTTTCTCTTCTCACATCAAAGATGCATGAAATAAGTACAATTCAAACGAAATGTCATCGTTCGTTACACACTTCTAACATACAATCACTTGTGTCAAAAACCACTGCAAGAAAAGGTTTTAGTTTATAATTTGCATTTAAAACGTATTTTAAATAAACATTTTAAATGTGTGTATTTTGTATGGCGCGAGCGTGCATTTAGAACCAGATAAACTTGCGGCCGGCTGTGCACCAGGAAAATTATAACGTAAAGTTGCCTTTTTTGGAATATTTTTAAAACCTAACTATTCTTTGACTTAGCATCATGTTACTAAAACGCTTCTCCTGTGCTCTCCCAAATTCCCACGTGCATCCATAACGCAATAGAACATGACCAACACAAACTATTTATATCCAATCAAAGAAAAAAAACATAGTCTGTTGATAAACTTACTTCCGAGGTTTACGTAAGTAAACAAAACTGAAAAACATAAGTTAGCTGTTCCTTCTCATTGGTATTGTACATTGAGTGTTCGGGAAAAACTAAACTACCGCTGCGACGGGTATATCAATATAAAGGATGAATTAATCGTTTCTCTGTAAGTATCATTGTTATTCTTCTTGTACTAATTATCTTCCAAATTAAACCCTATTAATTACTTGGGACAACGTGGTATCCATGGCAACGTTTTTGACTCACAATTGCGGTTAAGTTAAAAGAGATAAGTATTATTAAGTTTTGTATTGATTCTTTTCGCTTGCAATAAACAGAGAAATTTATAACTCGTTGACTTATAAATGTGAATATGTTTATGTCGTATCTTGGTTGACGCGAGTAAAGTTAAGTCAAAGTAATCTGATGAATTTAACGCGGTTTTAAAATTCCAAATCGCAGTGTTAAAGGCGAGGGTTGAAATTTTTTTCAATCATTTTGTTAATGAATCTATATGACTCAAGAAAGGAAAGCTGTAACAATAAATGAAACAATTGGTTTTCAACTGTACCAAATTAAATCGTAAAGTTTCTCATATTACGAAATAGCTTAAATAAAGAAGGACGGAGCAATGCCAATGTATTCTTGTTTTCCCCCAACCATTAGGTGTAACTCTTTGTGTTATTACAACCTGGGCTAACTTGAAGCATTCAATAATTCTAGACCAGGCAGTCAACTTTGAATGAATTTTATCAAACATGGTACAACGGTGTAGTATTTCACTCTGCTTGTTGGAAAGCTTTGTCGAGAACATTCACTTTTGTTTGGAAGCTGTTTCTAGTCAACGACTCATTAATTAAATAAAACAGAGCATAATTAGTAACACAAAAACTTTAGACAATGAGGTTGTAATTTTAAAAATGATTAATCGGACGTGTCGGGTGTTGCGCGATAACAAATTGAACAGTTACAAAAAGCTTTTGTTTTTTCTATTGTTCGTTATTCAATACGTGATATAAACTAACTATCGTACGTATAGCATTCGGCTAGGGTAACTGGTGCATTGTTTTAGCTATCTAGTCACACTCTCCTGGATCAGCGCGGAGTAGGTCGCTGGATCTCTCTTTTCTGTTCGAAGCAAAGTGAAAGTGACCAGTTCTGTAAGTATTTCTCATCTCAGTTGACTGTGTTTTTTTGTGTTCGTTATCGTTTCACAACAAGATAAAAGAAAACTGGGTTTTCCTTCCACATTTGCGACAAGTTCGACCAAAACGGACACAGATCATTTTTGTATAGAAAAAAAGAAAATGCGGTCACAAAAGGACCAGATAAAATTGGCCATATTAACGGAAAAGGAGTATCAACGAGTTTTTTAAAATGTAAGAAAATGTGTGGCGATTTGCCAATCTTACCACAAAAAGATCATACGAGGTGACCAAAAAATGGGTTTATTTTGGAAATAGGTTTAGAAGTTACAGTTAAAAGAAAGATATTTTAAAAGAGGGATAACCAGGGCTGACAGCCTTTTGATTTTTTTTCTTTTTTTTAAAGAAAAAAATAAAAAAGATCGGTATAAGACTTATCGGTTGAAACCTCTGAATGGCTTGTTAACTTGCAAAACCATCCATTACTCAAGCTTACGAGTTCTTCAGTGTCATATTTACTGTACTGTCTAAAATATATTTAAGATTGAAAACGACAAGGCTATTTTATTACTAGAAAATCTTGTTTATTTGATATTTTAAATTTTCATATAATTTGTGAAGTGCAACTAACACGGGATATGTATCAAGGGATAGTTAACACGCCCTTAACACTTTATATTCATAATCAAAAGTAAAATAAAAGGTAAAGAAAAAGAAAGTAAGAGATGTAGAATGGTTGAGTTGTGTAAGATTTCTTATTATAAAAAACCAAAAACTTTTATAAGTCTTTTTCCAACAAAATGAGTTATGATATTAAGCAAAAGAAAACTAAAGCCGGTTTTGATAATAGAGAAAACTTAAAATGTAACCATTGCAGCTAAACTGATCGATTCGTAATGCCTACAAGTTCTTTCCTAATTTATCTGTAAGATAGTGTCTATGGAGAGACTTGTGTCAAACCGTTAATATTTTTGGCTGAGACGGCAGTAATAGTAAGTTCTAGGCTCGGTAATGAACGGTAGTTTCGTAACGTTGCTTATAGCTGTTGTCGTGTTCTTATTGCGGTAAGTAATGGATAACGCCAGTTTAGGATCTGTTGCTCCCTAATGTAATCCAAAAGTGTTGAATTCAAAAACATTTGTATGAGTTTCTTTCCTGCTGAATTATATTCAACCTTCCATCTTCCGAGGTCGGTATGAATTAACTAACAACGTGTGCGTGGACTGTATTGAGAAAAAATATGCTTCCAGTCTTTTTTGGGTAAACGGGTCGCTTTAAAGCACCTTCAAACAAATTCATGTGGAAAAGGAGCAATACAAGTGTGCGACCTAAATCATTTTCCCTCAGCGTTTATTTGCGATTTGAGTTTTTCTAATAAGATTGCAACTAGGAATTCTCGCACTTATCATAGGTGTTTGGTCGAAATTCTCTCCAAAAGTATCGTTTGTATAGCATGATAGTGTCTTTTAGTTGCTTAAAAAAGTAGCAGTTGCTGAAACTCTTGACGAAATTCCCTATGATAGTTACATAGGTCGATTAATGTTAAAAATTTCAGATGTTATCATGCCTAGAATCCAACTATATTACTAAAAGGGTGGACTAATGCAGCGACTAAAGCAAAACAATTTCCATACTAAATTGTTCCATTTAGGTACCAATGTTCTGATTCTACCTTCGTCCCTTAAGTTATTCATAGCATGTTATGTTGGCAGTTGCTCAAACTCTTGACGAAATTCCCTATGATAGCTACATAGGTTGATTAAGTGAAAAACTTGAGATGTTATCAAGCCTAGAATCCAACTAAAAGGGTGTACTAATACAGCAACTAAAGCAAATCCATTTCCATGCTAAATTGTGATTAAATCTTTATGCATGTCTAATTTAAAGAAGAGGTCTTGATATACCCCTGAAACCACCGCGGTTGCTATGAAGCCAGGCATTTTAAACCTAATGAGATGTTAGTAATTTCTATCTAATTCTCTGTTGCAATTAATAGAAACGGCTATTTCATTGTTTCTATTAGAAAGGGACCTTGATCAGATAAAATTATCTGTCGTTTAATTACTTTTCAAGTAGACACTGTTTTTTTGGGTGCAGCCCGGCAAGGAAAGTTTATCTTCGAGTTTCTGGCAAGTATCAAAGTAACTTTCAAGGGAGGCAAACCTCTTGTTTTTCCTATTTAAGCTCGTTGCTAATTAGTTTAATGATAAGAAAATAGTCATTGGGAGTGTTAATGAAAACCGTTAAGTGAGAAAACAGTTTACTCCTTAACTAGATATACACAAAACCAGAACAATCTCGAGTTTTATCTAAAAGTAAGCACTACAAAAACACAACGAAACAGAAATGCCCGAGAACTATGAAAAATTTTGCTTCTCAACTTAGTTTTCTAGCAGATACTTGGGTATGCCAAAGCTCTGCTACTAGGACACGATATGAATATATTCCGGCATATGTATACCACCTGATATTTTAGGGGCTTTAGCCTCAAATTCTGTTATGTTTTTATTTTGTAAAATTTGGGGGATTTTTAGGTCTCAAATGTTCTTAAATATATTCGTTCGTTTTAGATATACACGCGTTTTTTGTGAGAACAACAAGTGCAGGAGGCTTCGAAAAGTTTACACTGGTTCCTATGATAAAGCATATACTCACTCAGTTAATTTTTCTCGTGTGGAAACGTTTCGAAAACTTAAAGCTTTAAAGAAATCAACCGAATCAGTCAACGATTGTGTGCCATAGTCTAAGAGACTTGAGTTTTTGGTCATTTCATAGCCTCGGGCGTGTCTTTAGCATGTTTTTAAAATTAGGCCGATTTTCAACTCGATATTCTTATAAAAAATGGTTCTTATAAGAAAAAAGATTGTATATGAATGGAGTTGGTAAACTTTGAATTATAGTTTACAATTCTGGCTGAGCTTTTCAAACTTTATTTATCGCATATCTCCTAGTTATTTTATTCTGCACAATCAGACAAAATTATTCTTTAGTACGTAAGAGAAGCAGACTTGCTAAAGATTTAAAGTAAAGAACAGTATTTTTTAGTTGCAAAGCACGTTTCGTTCGTGTTTCTGAACATCTGTAACTGGGGATAGATTTACATAAAATGTTTAAGTAGGAAACGAATTTTTGGAAATTCGTTTTGCGCTTTTTTGTTTGCTCTCAAATATTCTGGTTTAAGAAAAGATCTGGTTTGGTCCTAAAGTTGACACTATACAGTGGAAAAAAGGAAATTATTTTGGTAAACCTGCTTGCCAAATGAGCCATTGCAAAGTATAGCAACATCTTATAAATAGTTCTGGTTTATGTATAATAGCCTTGGAAACTAAATGCTTTGTTTTTTTAAGTGAAACGAAACGTACCCCAAAAGAAATCTTCGTCATTAAGCACTGGCGTTAAAATATTTTGTTGATACTACTTAAGAAGAAATCATTAAACGATAATTTTTTTACTACCGAAACTGAATAACAGGTTTTGCACATATTTGTCTGTTCTTTGCACAAATATGTTTTGTGTGTACCACATAAAACAGCAAGAATTTTACCATTTACGAGCATTAAGAAACGTAATTCCCCAAGCCCCGTTTATATGGAGAACTGAAGATTGACCTAATTCACGATGCAACCCTACCAACTTGTCTATTTACTATTAACTAATCTTTTTATAATCTCTTTTTGTATTGAAAAAGAGTTTATAAGTAGATCAGCTGACAAAGCAAAGCTATACTTAAATAAGATAAAAGAGATTGCTGATTTTTCGTCTAGCCGTTTTTATTTTGCAAAATCTTTACAACATTAACTTTGTCTGATTAATTTTTTATTGTGTACAGAACCTTAACAGGATGTATGCATCTTGGTTGCTTGCATCCGGGGCACTTGTCTTGCTGATTCATTCAACACAAGGTTTGTACCACGTCAACTGTGTGTTCTCCTACCCTTTGATACTTAAAAAAAGGTAAAGGTATCGCTATTTAACGTCGTTAGTTCCTTCAGCTCTCAGAGAATGCTGCTATAATTGGAAGCCGACGGTGCGCCTTTACCCCCTCCCTCTGTTAGTGCTCCGTTTTACGGGTATTCAAAGTCGAAACAGACGTGGAGTAAACGGGGTTCTAGCTAGGGACCTCAAGCCCCGAAGGCCGCGCATTAATCGACTGAGCTACGCCTGTTCCTGGCTGTTAAGGAACAAATTTCATATTGTTAGTTATTCCCCAAGGCTCGATCACACTACTGCATTTCGTTTAAAACTGAAAGCGCAATCTTTTTAACCGTTTTTGTCTTCTATTTACACTAAAACAATAAATAAGGAAATTTTTCGAAAACGCATACTTAAATATCCTTGCTGTTCACTTCGAAGCATTATCAGTTCACCAAAACCTGATGACGTACTTGGTTCCCGCGCTTTTGCCCACCATAACGTACTTGGTTCCCGCGCTTTTGCCCACCATAACGTACTTGGTTCCCGCGCTTTTGCCAGCCTAACGTACTTGGTTCCCGCGCTTTTGCCCACTATAACGTACTTGGTTCCCGCGCTTTTGCCCACCATAACGTACTTGGTTCCCGCGCTTTTGCCCACCATAACGTACTTGGTTCCCGTGCTTTTGCCCACCATAACGTACTTGGTTCCCGCGCTTTTGCCAGCCTGTAATTCCGAGGTCAATAAAATTCATTTGTTTGAAAGTTTTCACAAATTATAAACCATAAAGATAATAGCCAGAAACTCGAAGAATATGGCACTTGGTTAGCTCGTATTTTCTAACATTCTGAATTTCTTAATACCAAATAGGAGCCAGCCATGATGATTGCTTCAGGGCCTGGGAGAAAGTTGGTTGTTTCACTGACCAGAAAGGCCCCAAAAACAGCCTCAGGGCACTAAAAAAAATTCTCATTACTGACCGAGATCCGACAATGAAGTCGTGGAGTAAGATCCCCATTGATTGGCATAACTGGGCTCCCTACCTTCACGGGTAGGTGAAACTCTCAAAGTCCCTTTCAAGCTTATTTTTTTTACTTTTTAGATTAAAACTGTTGTCGTCAAAAAAACTCTTTTCTATTAAAAAAAGATAAGAATATCTAAAAAAATAAGCTTGATGGGGACTTTAAAATGGTAAGGTTACGATACCTCCTACTCGCTTTTTTAAAATAAGAACCAGTAAATTTGGCCGAGGCTCATTGCTCTTAATTTTTTGGCGATTTGAGCCTCAAATTGTTCTTAATTTGTTCTTATTTCCATGTGTGGTTTAAATCGAAAAAAATTAAGTTTAAGGTACTACAATACATGAAAAACGGATTGCTTGGCGGGTGGACTCTTGATCATCTCATCCCCTGATTAATTTTCCAGAAAAACGATTTCCAGTGATTATAGCAGTATTGGTTTCATTGGTGAAATTGAGTTACGTTAGTGTTTAATTTGAAGCAATGTTAATGATTAACCCTTTAACCCCTAAGAGTGCCGAAAGATGAGTTTGTAAATTCTCCCAACTTAAGTCCATAGTGTTCGTATGAGAAGTGTGGGAGAATTTCTTAATTCATCATACAGAGATTTTGGTGGATGATCAAATTTCATATTCCCAGTACTAACCAGCTTGTTTTCTTTCGTTTACTGTAAGGAGAATTTAGATTTTGACAAATGCCTTCGGGCTGAAAGGGTTAATAGAAAAAAAATTTGCGAATCATTTTTTTTAAAGCTAAAAAAAATTGCTCAATCGAGCCCCGAGCCTCAGCTTGTTCTTGAGTTGTTCTTAAATTTTGGCCAATCTGAGCTTCATTGAGTCTTATAAAGTTGTTCTAATAAAAAAAAAGCCTGTATCTTGCTGGTATACTTTACTCACGCTATGTACGCGCTTTTTTATACAAGAACAATTTAATTTATGAGAGCGAGGCTTAGTATTACGAAAATTTAAGAAAAGCTAAGGCTCGGGCTCGATTTATATAAATTTTTTAATTTTACGGAGTTCGGTCTTTAATTTAAAAAGTGGTTCGCAGTTTTTTCTTTTAATCACAGTCATTGACTCATATTATTTACGCTGTACAAAAATACTTGCGTGAAATTAGTTCTCTGTAATCTACGTGTACTGCAGTACTTTGGTCGAGCTCTCATTCGATTAGACCACACAGAGAAATAAGAACACTTCAACATTTCGGCTCAAATCGTCGAAAAGTTAGAACAATTAGCCTCGGCCAAATTTATTGGTATTACGAAAAAAACCGTGTATGTGAAGCTTTAACTTTCTATTGATTTACGTGCCTTTCGAAACAGATTCTTTAATTTGTACCAAAGTTGTTTTTTGCGTGTGGAAGAAAAGGCAAATAATTTCAAGAAGCCCATGATATACCATCAACTCAAAAGCTTTCTTTTTCTGGTGTTGTTTTCAAACAGCTAATTTAATATTCTCTTCGTCTTAAAATGATTCCTTTTTTACATTTTGTTCCCATTGTTACGTGTTTTTTGTATATACTTAAACTCAATCATTTAACTTTCTTACAGCACTGTTACTTGATATCAGTAACTTGTAGAAAATACAAAGCTTTAGGGATTTATTACTATTTTAACTATAGCAACATATTCTTTCAAAATTCTCAGCAAAAACCATTTTATATTACTTTATGGTGTTTGTCGTCATTTCCGATAAGTTCTGTAAATTTCCCAATTAGCTATTATCCCCCCAAAAATCTAAATAATACTTTGCGAGTTCCTTGGCCAAATTATTTGCCGAAAGATCTTATAACCAGTAGAATCGAGATTTCCCTTAGAGAATAAAAAGATAACATTTCACAAACCCCCTAAAAACTTTCGATACATTGATTCTAACATCTTTCGTTTGTTCAAATTAAGGGTGTATTACCGTCAGATGCCAATTCCTAGGGACTTTTGAATTATATTTTTGTTGATATTGCCGTTTAAAACGATCACAGATTGAAAAAAAAGGAAACAATTTGATTATTACAGAATTTATCGACGAAACTTGAGGAAGGTAGTAGGTGTTAAAATTATTATTTTTTAAGGGAATTTGAGTTTATTTGACAAAAAAACGTCAAACGCTAAACCGTCCCTCCTCCCCTCCCCCCATCCATTTCAAAGCTCCACCTACGTACAGTCATGAGACAGGGTTTTGTCCTCGTCCTCAAAATTGTTCCTTCTCCGAAATTCCTAGTTCTTTCACTATTCCCCTAAATCTTAACTTATGATAATTATTTTTTTGGTTTTTCAGCCTTGCCTGCCGATGCGCAGAGCTTGCTCGTGCAAAGGGGTACAAATTGTTTGGACTTCAGTTTTACGGAGAGTGCTGGGCTGGACCAGATGACGAGAAAAGATACAACATGTACGGAAAGTCGGATAAATGCTTTGAAAAACTTGAAGTTCCATGGACAGTTTGTGATGACTCAAGCGAGGAAGAGTGTATGGGTCATATTCACGCAAACTACGTTTATAGGCTGATCGACGGTAAGTCTAACTCTTTACTTTGTAGCTGTAACTTTCTTTGTGTTTTTATCATTTTGCATCTTCTTCTTCTTCTTCTTCAACATCATCTTCTTCTTCATCATCTTCTTCATCATCACCTTAATCATCATCTTCTTCATCATCTTCATCATCATCATTATCATCTTTATCATCTTCTTCATCATCATCTTCTTCATCATCTTCATCATCATCATTATCATCTTCTTTATCATCTTCTTCATCATCATCTTCTTCATCATCATCTTCTTCATCATCGTCATCTTCATCATCTTCTACTACTTCTTCCTCTTCATCGTCTTCTTCCTTTCTTCATCTTCTTGTTCATTTTTGTTCTTTCTTCATTTTCTTGTTTTTCGATGTTTCCTCTTCTTCAGAATTTACTTTTTCCACCTCTTCTTCTTCTCCTTCTTTTTTATCTTCTTCTTCCCCTTCTTCGTTTTTTCTTCATCTTGTTCTTTATTATTATGAGCTAATTTTATCGTTAGTATTCTTATCTACCGTTATTTTTCCCTCAGATCCATTTGCCAAGAAATAAGCATCAGAAACAAGAATTCAATGAAGTTGGAGTGTTGTGAAAAACATTTTTTGAACAATTGACTCTGTCAGGTTCGTTAAGGGGTAAAATCAGGTGGTAGTTAAATCATTACAGGTAGTGTATTTTACAGTAAACGCAATAAAGAACTACGTCTTTATCTTTTTGTCTGTTTGTTGCTGTTTTTTTTGTTCTTCTTAGACAAATCTATAGACACCATACTCAGAACATATACATTCATAGCTTAAATTTGTTGAAAGAAGTTTGATAATCAGTCTAAAATGTGTCAATGCGAGTTAATATTCAGAACTTTTACTCCAAATTGACAGAAACTTAGATATTTGCCCAGTAATTAACACAGTCCTTGTTGGTTCAACTAACTGTTGACTGATGGCGCTACAGTTACTTTCATCAACTCGTGGTGTCTTGTTATTCTTCTCTAGCGATTATTGTTTTAATAAGGACTGAGAAAAATAATTCTTTAAATTGAGAAATTTTTTAGAATAAACATCCAAGAAAACCAGAAAAAAAAATTTTAATTACAGCTCAGGCAAAGGTTTCTTTACGACGTTGCAAGTTATGTCCAAAAGTCCAAAGAAGCTCCTTTTTCGACACTCATAAGTGTCTTTTTTACTTATTTTATTTTATCGTTTTTTTCCCTTCATTTTTTAATTCTTTTTTTTTTTGTCTTCTAAGTATCTATTTTAGATTCCATAAAAAGTTCCAGTGAATACAATCTTGTTAGTATCAGGCTAAATATCAAAATCTTTAGTATTGTAGCGGACGTAAGTTTCTTGAAAATATTACTAATAAAATTTCGGTAGACTCGGTTTAACTCGTAAGACCTTGAATATTTGGGTCAGGTGGAAACTGTTCTCTCTAGAATTGCCTCCCAGTTTCAGATGGTTTTAAGTTTACTGATTCGTCATGTATTAACTTTTTGGATTCCGCTCTTAACAACTGCTCTACGGATATATATAGTTAGACTGGATGTGAATTTCTGAAACTTTAGACGGTCTCTTTACATATAATTTTTGTTAAGCTAAATTATTCGTACAATTTAAACCTGTTAGAGTTAGATCCCTTTTTTTGGTTCGTTGAAGATGTCAGGCCCAAACCTTTGAAAGAAGCTAAGAATAATATGAAAATGAATTCTCCATGTGAATGATAAAAATATAAATTTAAAAGGTAAAACATTTTTGTAACAGATTTTTTCAGAATAACAAAACACTTGACTGATCTTTCCAAACTAAATCACACCAACTGGATTATCTTCACACTGAAGAAGTTAAGTTGATAACAATCGAAATATAATTTTATAGGATCTATTACAACAAGTACGACTGTACTTCTGGACCAGGAGCTGGTACACCAAAACAATGTTTACAGTGTGCAATTGACAGCTAGAATATTTCTTCGTTTATTTATTTTGTGTCATGAGTAAGAACAAGAGCTGTTTTAGTTAGGAATCCTTATCCTGAACTCATGCATACAATTTCCAACTTGATTTATTTGTACCATAAAGCAATGCATATTGTTTACAGTGATAGGTAACAAATTAAATGAAAAAAAGGGTACTGGCTCCCTGAAGTAACTAAAAAGTGTCAGGGAGCCAATTAATGAAAATACTAACATACTAAACTCAATTGTACTGGAGGTACTAAATAAAATGCTAAATACTTAGAAATTTTGTACAAATACACACATAAAGACACACAAAAAAGACACTTATTATTTATTCAACCCCATAAATTGGGGTTAAATAAATAACAAATAACAAAAAACCAAGATGGTTTACCACATTTTAAATTATCAGCAATAGAGTTCCACATTTTTGGACATTTTACTTGATGACGGCTTTTAAGTTAAATTTGATTCTCGCCGCTTCTTATTTCGTCGACCGTCCTATATAACTGCAGTTGCGATATTTGCTGTATGCTGCATATACAGTCATCGTGTCTGACCAAAAACTGTGTGCTTTATTTATTCCCTAAAATAGCTGAAGTCAGTGCAGTCATTTTTGAAAAAAAAAGAAAATGCATAACAATTTTTTAACTTGATATTAAGAAGAAAATATTTGTGTTGTACGGCACCATCAATAATTGCTCGTAGAATCCCTAAAAAGTTAAAAGTCTAACTCAGTCAG
This sequence comes from Hydrozoanthus gracilis, assembly GCA_025388745.1. NCBI lineage: Eukaryota > Metazoa > Cnidaria > Anthozoa > Zoantharia > Hydrozoanthidae > Hydrozoanthus > Hydrozoanthus gracilis. The sequence continues at coordinate 22,488 of JANVCF010109986.1, forward strand.
TCGAAAGAGATTTCTTCTTATTACCACTGTGAAAACTTGATGGGGATCTGATGCGAACTGACGCAGCTTCTTCTTTCAGTCCGCCTCGGCTATGCATATTAATTTTGAACATTGTGAATTCCAGTAGTCCAGAAATCTAAAATCTAACTCCCTCAATCGATGGGGAATATGCCTTAGGGTCGTTGTGGGAAGTCTTATTGCGATATAATCGATTTGACGGAGTCTTGGTGTTTTTTTTTAAAGAAAAGTCACTCTTCAACAACAACAACAACAACAACAACAGCAATAAGATTAGCAGCGTTTGGGGACCAGTTCCAATTTTTTTGTGAAGCACGAACTATAACCTGATACAAAACAACATAACCAACACAGTTTTGAGTTATCGATATCAATTTTAATTTTTTCTTTAACTTACAGCATCTATTTTGACTTAAACTTTTCAAATTTCTGTTTTAAAAGAGTAGCGACGGAACATGTTGGAACAAAATGTAATCAGGTCAGGAGCCTAATACTTAGTGATCGGCTTAAAGAGCATATGACACGAGATCAGTTTTTCAATTTTCAAAAAGTATACTATAAAAAACAAAGGTTTGCCAAGTT
>JANVCF010110098.1:0-12088 GCA_025388745.1 Hydrozoanthus gracilis
GCAAGGGCTTAGAGGGTAAGTTTCCAGGGGGAGATGCTCCCCTTGAAAATTAAACAAAATGTCAAAGGCCACTCTTCCTAGCCTTTGTATGCGTGTTCAAAACAAATCTGTCCTTTTTACAACCACTGGCTTTAAACACGAATGTCTGACTGTCAGGAACGAACTAGACTATTTCAGTTCCTGCACGATTTAACAGACAATGTGAACCAATGTTGCGAACGTAAACCAACGTTGTTCGTATGACAACCACAAGAGTAAAAAAGCTTTTTTCCCTTTGGGAACTGTTAAGAGGTCTATGCAGTACCAGCTAATATAACAATTTATTTATAAATACTGATGAAATATATATACCAGGATTCAAAACACCAAATCTTTATCGCGCGCAGTGAAGATACTACTTTCAATTTTCACGTGTTCATGGTTACTAACACGATTAGCCAATTACAAGAGATTTTTCTGCTCAGGCGCGCGGCCGCGTCGATGGACCTCTGTGCATCTTATTGCGTCTCTCGGTTTGATTGTTTATCCAATTAAGAGATTGTCTATCAACTTTGGAACAGTAGGGGGTTCCCACATAACGATCAGAAAAAAACTCTAACTTTTAGATGTAGAAAATATACCGAGAGCATTAAGCTGCTTAGTATTACTAAGAGCAGGTTAAAGATTAAAGCCCTATTTACACGGAAAAAATAACCCGGGTTCGATCCAACTTTGTTCACACTGAAAAATACCAAAGACGCGTGCAAACACAAACCTGGGACGAACCCGGGTTAGTTTTACACACGCATGCCCAGTTTAACTAACAACAAAGCATCACGCATGTGCAAAATCAAAACAAACCCGGGTTCGACCAATGGACCGATGTTTACACGTAACTTTCCTAAACTAACCCGGGTCGAGCCCACCTCCGGAGATGGGTTAGATTTAACCCGGGTCGAACCCGTGTAACAGTGTCAGTTACACTACAAAAACGAACCCGGGTTAGTTCGTGCCGTGAAAAAAGGGCTTAAGGCAAGATTGGCTATTTCCATTCGGCACACTAGAAATATTTTTTAGAGGTTATGAAGTCACTCAAAAGGGTTATTAGTTAGCTTTGGCGGTCGCATACCTTAAAATAACCTTTGTATTACGTTAGTAAAGGAACCGTTAGTCCTACAAGAATGGAAAGTCTTGGAAAGATCATAAACAAAAATATAAAAGGAAAAAAAAGAATGAAATGAGCAAGGCAGTGGCCGGTTACAGCAGTTAACACATTTTTCGCTAGGTTCGTCTTCTTACAATTAATTTTTTTCCTCTATCTTCAGAAGGGAAAGTTTAGGTAATTATTTAATAAAAAATATTAATTTCTTGTTCCTCTTAAATTTTCATATATGATATTGTAAGTTTTTACGCTTTCAGAGCTCAGATTACAAATTCGTGAGTTCTAGTTACATGTTTCTTTAATTTTTTTTTAACAGAATGGTAAAGTTTTGCGATTCAGCTTCCAAAGATTGTTATGGACGTGCAAATTTCATACTCTTCTTTATGCAATTTTCTAACAAAAATGTTAGTATCTTTTCCAGCTTATGTTGACATACGGTTTCGCTAAAATGTTACGATATAACAAAAGGCTACGAAAGTTGAAAAGTTTAAAAATGAACGTTTCCGACGCTACGTCATCTTCAGAGAAGAGGGTGACCTAGCGTCGAACATAACTTTTCCAGCTTAGTTTTTCAAGTATTATATTTCGCTTTCAGTGCCAACTCACAAACTAGTGAGTTCTGTTTACACAGTTCTTTATCGTTTCATTGCAATTCAGTTGCGAATGATTTTTGTGGATGAGCAAAGATCGGCCAATTCAGACCACTGCCAAGGGGAAAAGAAAACAGCAAGGGATCTTAAACACAAACAAACAATAACCGTTTTCACACTAGATGACGGACAAGTCGTCTAAGTCGAACAAATCGTTTGAGTTAGCTTGAAAATGGGACGAACGTGACATTCTGGATAAACAAGTCCTCTGAATTTATCCGTGTGTTTGTTCGTCTCTTCAGACGATTTTTCGTGGACGACTTGTTCGTCTAGATGAACAAATCGACCAAATGATGTCCTAAATTCACATCTGTCGAACAAACAGTCGAACAGGTTGTCCGTGTGTCAAGAAAATCAGGCTCTTTGCAACATTTCTCTGTTCAGGGTTCACACAGCTATAAAAAAACGTGGAATTTGAAAGTTCATTTTCCGGGCCTGGAAAAGTAATGCATTTAGGAAAAATGGCCAAGGTCAACGAAAGGTCAAGGGATTTTATTGTTTGTTTTGTTTGAGAAAACGTAAGCTCTTAAAATTAACTACGTGATGAATTCGTATTGAACCAAATAATTTGTGTGTTTGCTGTTTGTCTGTGCCCAGAAGGTGTAGCTGGCACGTAAACGTGAATTAAAGTGTGAGCTGCTTTTTTGTTGAAGTGGATACTTCGCTTTCTTGATATTTTGCAGTCATGGAAAATGGAAATTGGTCATAGAAAAGTCTTGGAAATTATGTCGTCTTTCTATGTGTAAGCCCCGTGTTTTCACGTGTGATGTGAATTCATGACGGCCACACAACACGTGACAGGTTGTAAACCCCTTTCACACTAAGACGAACAAGTCGCCTGTCGACTTTTTCGTCCTCTAATGTGACAACGGTTAATGAGGGGCAGAAGATTGTTCAACGGACCGTCGATAACCGTCCCAGCTGCCGTTTGCTAAGCTCGATTGCTAGCTCCAACTGCCGCTGTTCTTCTGTCTTATTTTTCGGCCGCATGCCTTGATTGAACTAACAGAAACAAAAGCAAAAGATAGTCATGTGAAAGATGGCGACCCGAACAAATATTTAAAACTCCTATCAAAGTTTGTAGAAGGAAACGGTGGTGAAACCCGTCAAACTACCAAAGGGAAAACTAAAGATGAACGAAAGTGTTATGTTTTAGGTCGAACGAGCCTAATAAAAGTCTTTAAGGAAAAGTTTCGTTCGCTACATGCTGATCCATGTGTTTTGTCGCGTTTTGTGTTTCTTCAAGGAAAACAAACAAAAGCAAAAGGCGAGCAACGACAAATAAGAATGGTTTTAAAAACCATCTCCCTTTACTCGTGCTCGTGGCGCATGGAAAATGGAAAATTACTCCAAATAAATCGCCTTCTTTAAATCTTGAAAGCACATTGTTGTATAGTAAAACGACAAGTTTCTCAAACTTGACGCATTACTTGTGTTTTTATAGCGTTACCAAGTTTGCAGAGATTGTCGTAAAACGTAAGGGCGCCATCTTTGCGATGGATTTGCAAACACGATAAAAAACAGAAAAGTATAGCAAGAGAAGGGAAAGTAAGGAAAAAGACAAAAAATATAACAATTAAATTATGAACGATGATAACCATTAGTATAAGTTTACTCAAACAGCAATTTGTTAATTACTTTTAGAGTTAGTTCAATTCACTTCACTTTTTAATGAAAAAGTTTTAAGGACTTTCAGAGAACATGGTTAAGATTTCTTAAAAACAATTTACAACGACGGACCGTCTCAAGGCGCAAACATTATTTGTTTTTGAGGGCCAAAGGTTTCGTTTTTTCAGGAGAGAACAAGAAAAACTCCAATAGAGTATTCTTGAAGAACATACCTAAAAGGAAATCAAGTTATTTTTACCCACCAAGATGTTAAAGTGAGAAAATTAGTTTATTGGGATTAGATAGCACGCAAATTAACAATGTTTATGAAATGAAAAATATGATTACTGAATAATTATTGTCATAAACTTGTAACTTGTTTTTTTTTTTTTTGCATAAAACTGTATCCCCGTAACCAACACGACAAAGCTAAACTCGAATGCATGGAAACAATGAAAAGGCAGAACGCCAGCCACCACGTGACTCAAAGAATTATTTTAGTGAAACTTTCGCTCCCGTGTATTGCTGTTCTTCGTGATAAAACACTAAAACACTACAACTGCATGATGACCCCTTCCCATAGCAGCTAGGTTTTACTATTTTCCTACACGCTCCCATTATGCTGTTGAAGTAAGGCAATATAAACGCTTCCCATTATTCTCGGAGAGTTCAGTTTCCCATGTTGTTGCTGAGTGCTGCGTTCCCCAATCCTGTTCGGCATCAGAATTAGGAACCTTTTTTAGGAATTTTTTCTACACCCGTAACACTTTCTGGATGCCATTTCTCTATGGATTAGCCTGATAATGTCCTAAAAAAATCACTTATCGAGTTCTGCTTTATTTTCGACTTCCTTTCAGTGTGAGAGTAAAAAAAGGATAAGAAGAAGAACCAAAGTAAAGGTTCGAAACGTTGGTAAAATTTTGCGTTTCTGTTTTGGCTTTTACTTTGTAAGACACCACATAACTCAAGCCAAGGCATCCCTAAGGGATCCAGATACACGTTGCTGTTTGCTCACCTCTAGTTCTTAAAGAAATAAAAAAAGGATAATAACATTGACAAACCACACCCTACCACGTACCTGAGCGTATCCATCGTAGTCCGTTGATAAACGTCCACCATTCACAGTGGAAATATCGTCGGTTGAGGAGGACCGCGCTCGTACTGGCACAGACTCCCCGGCACTGCGGAAAACAAAAGCAGGTTTACACATGACAAACAAATTGTGTGGCATGGGTACATCAGTGTCTTAGAATCGGCGGGGCAGTGGCCGAGCGTGTTCAACTTGTAGTCCTAGCGTCGCAAGTTCGAGCCTCGGTCAGATCACAGTGTTGTGTCACTCGAGAAAGAAACTTTAATCAAAAGTTTGAAGTTTAGCATTTATAATTTATAGCGCCTTTTCCATATGTAGATGCTCAAAGGCCCTTAAGACACTTTATTCGACTTGTTCCAGTCGACTCAGCTGTATAAATGAGTACCAGTTCTGCTGAGGGCTAACCTGCGATAGATTAGTGTCCTGTCCAGGGGGAGTCAAAGACTCTCATCCGCTTAACACTACAGAAACCAGAAATAAGCTCTGGCCCTATGAGCCACTTAGGCTCGAGAAAGGATTTTGCTTAGCGTCTTAGCAAGCATTCCGCCGTCGGCGTTCTAATGCAGCTGATGCACAGGAAATACCAACTGAGTAAAAAACAAAGACGTAAATGAAATGCTAAACTGTGTCTCACCTATTTACAGTTGTGGATGACGCTGCTCGGCCGTTGAAGATTCCATGACTTACAGGCCTTCCACCCTTTCCACCAAGCCCTAACATGTTAGGGCGGTTTAAACTGGCTGGGTTGCCTGTGGCGCCCCTTTTAGTTCTAGGGCCCACAGCTGTTGCACTGCGAGGGATGACTTAAGAAAAAATAACGAAAAATTGCATTATAAGAGGATTCAGAGGCTAGTTCTAATCTAGTGGTAAACACTGCTGAAATACGTTCGTACACTTTTAACCTTTAAAAATCCCTGGACTTTCCAAAACCATGATTAAAAAATTCAGAAACCTGAAAACCTTTTTTTTTTACAAACACACTTTTCTATTTAAATTCTGTTACATACACAGTTACATGTATACTTTAGCTTAATATGTTGTTTGTATGCGTATTTTTATATTTCTTTACAGCTTTTTTGAGCAGATGTATAGACGAAAAAAAGTTTTAGAGGAAAAACAACATTAACAACAACTAAATGAAGTTTCAAAAATTAACACACTTGACAAAAAGGATAACCTGTTGTCTATGCAGCCTTTGCTGTTAATTTGATGAAAGCTATTCTGTTATTAAAGACAAAAGAGGATTCCACTTATTGTAATAAGTTTCTAAAGATTCTCTTTTTAGTGCTATGGTTTGCTCAACAAAACAAAGCTGCTTTGAGTGCAACGATACATTCTTCTTCAGTTAGTGCGACCTTTTTTGGGGTGTTTAAAAGTAAAAACTTGAAAAGCGTGATACATTTTCGCTACTTTTAGCAGTCTTCCAGGCCTTCAAACTGAACTTTTGTTTTCCGAGACTTTCCAGTTTTCCAGGCCTGAAAACTGAATTATTTTTCCAAGACTTTCCAGGTCTTCCAGGCCTGGTTAACTGAGTTATTGTTTTTCAAGACTTTCCAGGTTTTCTAGGACTTGAAACTGAATTATTGTTTTCCAAGACTTTCCTGGTTTTCCTAGACTTAAACTGAATTATTGTTTTGCAAGACTTTCCAGGTTTTCCAGGCCTGGAAACTGAGTTTTCGTTTTTCCACATGACTTTCCAGGCCTTTATTCTCCTATACTACACTGATACATTAGCAGTGGAACAGATACTGCAGAACTGATGGCTAACTGTTGATTATTCCATTTATTTATAATTTACTCAATAAAATGAAGTGATCTGGCAGTTTAAAGCAACAACCTTCTTGTCGTGATAGAAATATGGAAAGCAAAAAATGGAGTTCCTGCTCTCGTTTCGTCTTTGCTCTTACCTCGTTCTTAATTCTTAATTATAAAAAGGCTAAAATATCAGGGCTCGAAATTAACATTTTTCTAAGTAGTAGTTGGTATCCAGAACGCAAGTTTTAGTAGCTATACAAAGTTTCAACGAGTAACCTGTGCTACATCTGTGTCGATGTGTGCAAGAATATTTGCATTGTTTCCTGATTTGTTTGCCAAAGAAAGCAGATGAGCTATACTCGCCCATCACATTGTTTATCATTTTATTATGAAACAACAACCCCTAATTAATTAGCGGCAAAGGTTCCACACAATCTTGTGGTAGCTAGCTGGCCACAATTAGCGAGCATTCATTCACTAGTAGCATTGGTGGCAAGTTCGAAGCCTAGAGATGCCTTCTTAGAAGGTTTAACCTGATGAGCAAGTGTACCTTGCACTTTGCCATCATCAAGATCCCTCTGGACTGTCTGCAAAAAAGAGAAAACACATGCCTTAAGACAGTGCCAAGAAACCATAAGACTACAACAGGCAGAAAATCACATGAATGCCACCTAACTCACCACGGGTAAATCGTGTAGAATCTGATAGCCGTCCCCAGGACCCATATGCGAAATATGATTGAAGTTCGTGGGCCCTGAAATGAGTTTGGATCTTAGATCTGCATCAAGGTTTTGCAGTCCAAGTTCTCGTGTCTTGAATGAGAATCTTAGAAAGTAAATAAGAAAGATTGATTGTTAAACAAACAGAACTATCGTACGGAACCTTTAGAAACTTAGCTAATTAACCACATTTTTCAAAGCAGAAAACAAAGCATTTTCTTACAAAAAACCTAGGCGGTGAACACAATTCTAAATAAACCGGAAAAACTCAATCCACGATTACGCAACAAGATTGCGACCAGAACCTTTACCCATAAATCCTAGCGCAAAAACATTTACAATTTGCATATAAAATTGGATAGTGAGAATCTGTAACCCTCAAATTTGACACACACAGTGTTGTTAGTACAAGGAAGAGTTTTACCAACTGTTACCTTCCCTGAGCTTCTTTTAGTGGTGGAAGGTTTCGCAATGCATTATGGTAAGATGAAGTGCCTCTATCTTTTTCAGAACGGTCACGACAAACTTCTACCGTTGAACCAGTTGAACAAGACACAACGATAACTATATCTTACAACTACATATCAAAGGCGCTGTTTGTCAGACATAAGAGGCAACTTACTTTCTTTTGCCTTTTAGTTTCAGAATAGCAGCAATGGCTTTTTTCCCCTTGTTTGGATCCGGGATGATCAGCTCATCTTGAGGTGAGATCAAATAGTAGTATTTAAGCCTGAGTTCAAGAGAACATAACCCTTCTCTCAACTAATGAGGTGAGTTACTATAAACTTATACAATTCCTGCTTTACATTTTCCAAGGCGTATGTACCTCCAAATCCGATTCTCTCCGAATCACATAACTTCCTCGGTTTTCCTTCCCCGAAAATATTTCGTTTGGACATACACATACGAAATTATATAAATATAATTAATAATAATTATAAATATAACTAATTATAAATATACACACATAAACACATACATACAGATGTTGTATAAATATAATATAAATAATTACAAATGTACACACATATACACATACATACACAGATGTTGTCTTACGTCACCACTAGTCTGTACAAACCTTCAAGGACCTTGTTCTTGAGATAAAGCAACCGATACTGTTCAGTTGCCAAACACAGACACAACGAGCCATCACTGATAAGAGACTGACACTGTAATGATTTAAATCACACGTAGAGCAGTTAGAAAAAAATAAATTGCTCGGCGTTAATAATACGCACAGAATATCAAGCTTGAACTGCTGATATGGACATGACTTAACACAAGTTTTATTTCAGACCCAAATTGTTGCACAGCCGAGGATCCCTTTAAAGTGCATATGAAGTGCAAATTTTTATTACTTCAATGGATAGACCTTGCTAAATGAGGAACAGCGGTGAAAAAGTTTTGCTAAAATCTTTCCTGGTTCTTTAGATATTAACGTTTAAAATTTTCATCTGATGACGTTATGAGTGGTTGCGACAAATTTGCATTTTTTCAAAATCTGCTGTCAATCCGTAAAAGTAGGTTTGAGTTAGACTTGGACTGATGGTCCACCTGCCTCGGATACATCAATAATCCAACTTTTGCTAAAATATACCCAAGTGTTGACAGAAGATTTTGAAAAAAAATGCAAATTTGTCGGAACCACTCGTGACGTCATCAGATGAAATTAATTTTAATTTAGACATTAATTTCTAAAGAACAAGGAAAGATTTTAGCAAAAATTTTTCAGCGCTGTTCATCACTTAGCAAGGTCTATCCATTGAAGTAATAAAATTTTTCACTTCATATGCACTTTAAATAACTAAAGCAGAAGTAAGAGGAAGAACAGCTTTTCTGTAGAATTAGAAGTGATCAAAAACCACCCTCACCCTCTTTATTGGTATCGTCTGCAGCCACTCCGAGTTGTTCGAGTCAAACACGTCAATTCCTCTTTCGCTAAACGAGATCACATACGGATGTGAATACGCTGCAAAGGTAAAATTTGTTCAAGTTAAACAGGAAGTCAAAAGACTACTCTTTGTCAATCACAGCGGTCTATTGCAAAAAGCTTCAACAACTAGGACAGTCTCTAGGAAACTACAACCAATTAACGTTGCTGTCTGATGTCATCGTATTATCTGTCGTACACCCAGGCTATGCACGAAAAAAATGCGCACAAGGGTAGGGTACACTGCTGACTACCGCCTACCAATGACCGTACTGATTACTGATCAGAAAATTCCAGGTGTTTTCCACGGTAACGTAGGTGGAGCATTTTTTCGGGACAAAAAGGCTTCCATTTTTGGTGAAATTAAAGAAAACGTTGCTATTTTGACCATTTGAAAATAACGCGAATATGATGCTTGGCAAGCTGTAGGTTTTTAAGCGCAAAAGTAATTTACTCAATTCTCGACACAATTCAAAGAGAGTTCCATGCACTTTGGAATTTTCCAGGAATTCCAGGAAAAGTGAAGGCCCGACTTACCGACGTTGTTAGGGGGTGAGGGCCACATCAGCTCGTACCTCCTGGACCTGTAGCCGCTGTTATCTACGAACAGCCCCAGTACTACAAAATAAAACAGCAAAATCTTTAAAAAAATGAACTTTACAACAGGAGTCTTTTCTGAATCCAAAACAACTTGACAAATCATAGACTGTTGTCTCCTGGCTGGCAAAAAAAGTTGTAAGACTAAAGTATTATGATATAATAAAAGGCAAAGAAAGTTTAAAAATGAACGTTTTCGATGCTAGGTCATCTTAGGTCATCATCATCTGAAGATGACCTAGCGTCGAAAACTTTCTTAGCCTATTACTATATCACAACACTTTAGCAAAACCGTTGTGTGATTGAACAGTGTTGATTTAATAGTCTTTATTTTGTGTTTAACACAAATGTAAAAGACAATAACTTTTTCCCTCGATGATTTCTTCACACGGCCCAGCCAAGACATTTTCATACGCTGAATTTTTCTGGCCAATTTTCAAGAGATTTGCTTAAATGATACCACTTAAACCAAATCTTATCTAAAGAACAACGCATTTCCAATGATACTTACAGTTGAAACAGAGGAGATATTCTCTGTTTGGTTCGATTTCGACAGCCAGAACAGCATCCACTGCGTTATTCAAAACAAAATTTAACGTCTGGTCTTCAGCATTCAATAGCTCTGGAGCGGACAAACAAGCAAAAAATCCGAATGTTAACTCAAGCGCTTGCAACTGGTTAAGATCATACGTCAGTTGCAGTTATTCCCCGCTTATTAACCCTTTTAGCCCGATGTGTATTAGTGAATTCTCCTAACAGGAGTCCATACTTTTCAATGAAAAAGTTTGGAAGAATTTTGCTTTTCATCTTCAGTAGATTGCTAAGATTGATTGATTCCCAACTTCTCATCACCAAAAGTCTTATTTTACATGTGTTGTATAAAGAGAAGTTACACGTTGATAACTAGCTGGGACTAAAAGGGTCGACTTACTTTTTTCATACATTAACTGACATCATCAAAACATACTTTCAAAAACAGCTCAATTTTATACGAGAACCCAGAATGGACTTGGGGAAAAAGTGTAACAACAGAAAGTCAAATTATCAACAAATTTTATCCCATCATATCACAGCTAATACAACGGATTAAAAGTTGATATTACAGATCAGTAGGTTAAGGTTGACGCGCAGTAGACTTCACGAGCACCTACATAAACCCTTTGATTAGAAAAGGAATCAAATGACAAATTAACTAAGTCTAGCGCTCACTCTGGGGCTGTCCTTCTCCTTCCAGGTTATAAACAGAAAATCCAGACGTGTATCCGACGATCAGCTTTCCAAACGACACTCCAATCCACTGACAGTTGACGCTCAGCGGGATGTCCTGTTGAACACGAAAATAAGTTTGCCTTCATTAATCACTTGAACAACACAACAGAGGAAGATAAAAAACTCAACTCTAAATAAGCATGAAACACATCATAATGGACAAAGGTTATCCACAGCTTTCGAGGAACTCTCGTTTTGCGAGGTTTAACATCCTCAAAATTCTATAAAGAATTTACCGCCGCCTTTATGGCCCAGTTGGTTAGGTGCCAGTCTGTGGTGCGGGAGACCTGGGCTCGATTACGGTGTCGGACCTTCACTCTTGGTCTTAAGACAACTCAGGATAAAGTGCAGCCTTTGCTTTAACGTCTGCAAATGGTTTGACATCGCTCCTTCTCGGATAGGGATTTTTTAAAACCGTAGGTTTCGGGTAGACCTCGAGTACTATTGCCTATTCTCCCGTGAATCTTTGAGTCAAAGATATCATAAAACACAACAAAACAATGGTAAACCTACCCTGATTTTCAAATGTCTGTACTTTGTTCTGTTGAGTTCATAAACATACACGTGTCGTTTGACTGCTACACACAAGCACCATGTAGTGTCTCCATGAATAGAGCCAACTGAAAACATTATGCACCCCTTTGTCTCCATCATCTTGATCGGCTCAGTCTCGTGACCGTCAAGTGTTGGCAAAGGATACAGCCGAATGTGGCGGTTTTTTCCTGAAAGAAGCCAAAAAGAGCTTGACCTTATTATCGCTTCTTTAGTCATTTCTGTACATCCTTTAAGTGTATAACGTTCTGTTTCTGTTTAGAATGAAGTGAACCACGACAGAATGAGTTGAACAGATTTCTGAATAGATCACAATTATTGAAACAATTTCTTAATTTGGACTTAAGAAAAAAAAACACTTCGGTAAGTTTGGCGTTTCCTCCAAATAAAACCAAAAAATTCGTTAAGTCAAGTCCAAGCGTCGTTCTCTTTGTCGCTTTTCCCCTTGGGGCTAACTAAGTAATTGTGAATTGTTAAAAACTACGTTCACTAAACTAAGTTCATTTTGCTGGAAGATGACTTTATATAAACGTTTGTTTCTTTTTAAATTTCATTACCATTTTAATATTTTATGTCGTACGGGCGTTTTTTTTACACACAGAAAGTAAGTTAAATTTTTAAAGATCGCATGTCTCTGAAAAGAACATTAAGGCTAAATTTGTTGCCCTGGCAATACACTACCCCCCCCCCTCCCCCCTCACTAACTGTCCATCAACTCATCAAAATTGCTCCCCAGGTCATACACTACCCTCCTCCCCCCTCACTAACTGTCCA
>JANVCF010110320.1:1438-12087 GCA_025388745.1 Hydrozoanthus gracilis
ACTCCGAGCTTTGACCAACTGCTTGTAGTTTTACTATACCGGAAGCTAATATTTTTTTAAGTATACCTTCATGGTGCTACTTTTTGAGTAAAGAAAAGTGATTGTTGGTAAAATGTGCCTCTATCTATCTGTAGTAAGAATCTTGCGCCATTTATTAAACTCGTTTGCATACGAACTCGTCAGCTCCATCGTAATCCACGTGCTAAAGCAGCAGTATAAATATTTATAGCGATTACGTTGTCTCTCAGTCTTCCAAGTAGGTAGCCAGTTTACGCTCAAATAACTTTTTTTCTCCCTTTCTCTTCTGCATCACGAAAATGGTGAATAGGCCATGGCACGAAACAGTTTTTATCTCCAGTGTCCTTTTCAAAGAAATTTTTACGGCCTTCAGTGTTGTAATGTGAATGTAAAAAACGACGACATTTCTTCATTTTAGATTATTGTTTATGTTGTTGTTTGTTTCCGGGAAAGACGAAGCGTGACCAAGATAGCGAGGCCAATAACTACTCTTCGTGATCAAAATACTGTTGCTGTATCGTGCTCGGAAAGAATAACTCCCTCAGTAAATATATAGCAGTCGTGGGTGGCAAAAGATAAATATATCTTTTAAAGTTTCGTGTTAGGGGGTGTAGGAGAGAGTCCGATATAATACGAAGACCAGCCTATACCCTCTTTTTTTAAGAATATACTTTATTAGTTTATAAGAAAGTCACGAAATCTTAAGAATACTTTACGAATAATGCTGAGGCTAAGATTTTTTTAAGAATATTATTTCGTGCAACATACAAATACGTTTACACTAAAGTCTAAGTATTTTGAAATTCTAAGTATTTTCCCGTAAAAAACGCCATCGAACGGCAATTTGTTTTGCCGCCCCATACCATTCCTCTGCACGAAGGTCGTGACAGGTCTGTTCAGTAAGTGGCAAAACTTCTAAAACACGAAACTGTACATGTACGAGATTGTTCGGCACAATGTGTAAACGCTATCATCTGGAGACTCAGGAAGTCGACGCCATGCTGGCAGACATCTTCTATTGACATGTCTCTAAGAATATTTTAAGAACATTTTCAGCCTCAAAACGCCAAAAAGTTAAGAATCTTGAGTCTAAGTCTGAAAAACACTATTTTCATAAAAGAGTGTAATGTTATTCATTTGCAATACAGTCACATGTTTTGTTGTGTTTTTACCCCTTATCGGCACTAAAAACGGTCAATAACTGGGCTTTGGGTTTAAAAAATGGAGACTTTCACTGAATTTTCTGAAAATGGAGAAACTTTAAAAAAAAAAAAACAAGTAAAAGCGCGCGTCGCCTTTCAAAAAAAAGTATAAACAAGCCGAGAGATTCATTCTCAGTTTTTACCTCTGCAGCTTGAAAATTTTTCCGCTTCTTATGGCCGTCTTATGCAACACGCATAAGAGGCAAACTGAAATGTTTCCGTTTTTCGTCGGAAACGCGTTTGTGTGAATAAGAACCGAAGCAGAAATATGTGTCATTTCTAAGTTTGAACTGCCCGCCTAACTATGACAACAACTTTCTGTTACGAACATTTGTTGGGAAATCGATTTAAAGGTTTCAAAGCACCTACCGAATATATATCATTAACGCTTTTGTCGCACGAAATCTGATGTAAGCAAAGTTGAAAGGCAGTATCTAAACTTCATGGGATAAATAAAATATACCTGCATGCTTATAAGGGTGAATTTAATGGGAATTTAAACTCCTCGACAATATCAGTCATGGTTGAAAATAAACAGGAAGACATACACGCTTTTTATACGAAGTGTCTATATTTTTTCTAATTTCAGATTTCCAGTCGGCTTAAATTTCACCTTTCAAAAATTTGGATATCTCCCAGTAATGGACAGAACTTGCAGTTTTAGCCCCACTGAAGAACAATTGCAAAGTTTAGTTTCAGTAAATTTTATTACATTGTGTGACTTCGCGTGATTTTCCTATTTGTACAATCAAAAAATACAAGTGATTTGTGATCTCAAAAGAAATTTCTTCCGTATGATACAACAGTTACGAAATAAAAATGGTTCGATCTATTCCAGCTAGACCAAACACAAATACTGCATCTGCAGTAAAATTTGTTTTTATAAAAAGTTCAGACTCAAAATTTACAACTAGAAAATTTAAACAAGAAACAGCGCTATGAAACGGATTGTGCCAGGCGATCGTCCCATTCAGTCGTCACTCAACCCCGGAAGAGACATGGCATGAAACAAGTAGATTCACCTCACAACAAGCTTACAACGAAACATAGAATAAAGTAACGGTAAATTAGGAAAGAAACACAAGCGAACTGCGAAATACGGAAGTTCAGTCGAAGAAACGAAATTTGTAAGACTTGTGAAAACAAAACTTCCGCAATGAATTTTCTGTAAGATGGAAACAAAGAACGACACGAAACGAACATTGTATGCCTTTCTCTTTACCCGAAAATTGTAGGCAAAAAAATTGTTACAAACGTTTTTAGAGGTTATGAATTTCTGTGATTTTATCTCTCGTCGAAAAGTTTATAAAGCTTCTTGAGTTCTTGGTTCAGTTTGAATTTTGAAAGTGCGAGGTGTGGAAAGACCTAACCCTTTTATAGCGCAGTTTCTAGTTTCAAGGCTTTTGAACACTGTAACATACAACGTATAAGGCAGATAACAAATTAATGTTTAAAGTGTTTGAAATGGGTACGGCAGATTAAGGCATTCTGGATGAAATTGTTAAGATGGATTACTCGACACCTTTTAAAGGGAAAAACTGTACAAGAAAATAATTAGGAAAACAAGTATGGTACATCGTAGAAAAGTTAACATAAGAAGGATATTTTTAGTCTTCCCAAAAGCTGTGAATGTGTAAAGTAAAAGAAAGTTTAGGAATAAAACTTTCCCTTCACCTGATGTATGATACAAAACTTTTTTAACTAACTACTTTTATTTTTAATATCTTGCACTATGTCCAGCCTCTCAACTTCATTAAGGATCTCGATCAATCTGCTCACACTGCATGAAGGATATCTCTGTTCCCATCTTTCCAGAACAGATGCCATTGGCGAGAATGTGTAACACTTGTGTGACTTATCTTGCAAACAAAGAATTTCATCTGTTGTAAAATTCATTTTGCTTGCGACAAGCCTCCAATCATGCCCCATCGGGTTTGTAAGATCTAGCTTCTGGCAAATCAGCATTCTTTGAGCGTAGTTCAGGTGCAAAGTGCTTTGAGCTGGTGAGAACTGAGAAAGAACGCTTTGGGGCTGGGTTGACAGCATGTCTCTACAGGCCTGCTGAACAAAATAAGAAACATAAATGTTAACCCTTATCCTGAACAAAAATAATTAATGGTTTTTGCACAAATTAAAAATGTTCTAACTTTAAAACCATCGCTTGAAAACCTACAAAGTGACCATTCATTTTCTTTGTATTTACGAGTAGATTCTGAAAATGTTCACTGCTTCAACATCTTCTACAAATTCTGAAGTTTGCAATTTTGTTGAGATTTTATTACTTTGAATTTTAAAAACTTAGCAGGATAAGCCTTTTTTACAAATTTCCTGGTATAAGTACTACACTATGTTTTTTTTTCAAAACATGTAAAAAAATCCCTTACTTTATTATGTGGCATGAACCCTTACGCAGTAGTACTGACTTGTAAAACAAACTTGCACAGGTATCGTAAAACTGTGACCATAGCATTAAGGCGCAGATAGCCTGCATCGCAGACAGTTGTAAACTCGCGTGTATTGAAATCTAAAATTAATTGACACGTCCAGCTGCAATACAGGCTAGGCGCAGTCAGTGTATTCTTACTTAGAAACAGTGAATGATAAGAAATTACTGGGGGCAATGCCTCCCCCCCCCCCCCCTCTACCAATGCTCAGTTTAAAACAAAGCAAATTTACCTTTCTTTCAAACACCTGATTAATTCCCATTTCTATCTTATTTATCAGCAGACAGGAAGATCTATCTTTTGGACCAACGGTAATTTTACCAAGGAATTCATGTTCTTTGTCAGTAATCTTGTCCAGCACACAAAACTCGATAACAAATCCTTTTCCTTTTTCCAAGCTCTTCACACTTTCTAGATCAATATCCTGTTTTGGAATAGAATTATTATTAGTAAATTGTACAGTAATACCCACAAAACTCTGCTATGATCATAATAGTAATGTGCACTTGAAAATACAGATTACTTCTGTGATGTCCCTAAATAGACCAATTTCAATATTTTAACATTCTATTGAAAAATGAATAATGTATTTCTTTTGTTTATTCCCCTGAGCCTTGTATCCAAGAAGGAATTTTAAAATATCGAAACTGGCCTATTTATAAGTATACAGGCTTTCTCAAAACTAAAATTTTCATAATCAATTTATGGATCTGCCAATTTAAATTTAAATATGGACCTACTTATAACATTATCTCGTTTGTTTTCCTTTTCTTCTCGGTTCCGTTTCTTCTCATATTATTGTTGTTCAAGCTATTAAATTAAAAATTTATCAATTTATGCCTTGTAATTCATTTTCCCTTTAATAGTATTATTTGTATATCAACTATAACCACTGACCTGCCTTAATTAGTTTTTGACTAGTTACAGACCAGTTGTGTATTTCATTGTAAATACTTACCACATAGCAATGATTAGATTGAATTGAATTGAATCAAGGGTTAATAATGTCTTTTCTTCTTTTTTTACTTGGTTTTTGTCTCATCCAAAACAAGAAAAAAAATAGCCTTGTTCTGTCTGCATTATTTTTTAACCGCTACTGCATAGGAGGTATGGAATACCAACAGAATACTGAAGGACTTAAAACTTAATAAAAAATAACTGTTTAGACTGGGTAATTGTCACCAAATTCTAACACATGTTAGTATTGACAGTTTACTTTTGGTAACACTTAAGGTTATTGTTTCAAAACTTCTCTTATGCAAACAATTTTTGACTTTTTTTAAGAGCCTAGAGACAAAAGGGGATTCATTTATAAATATAATTTTTTTGGCATCCTGACCCCATACTTATGTACAGTTCCCCACACTATACCACAAAAATGTAAAGTTCTCTATATTGCAACAAAACTTTTTTTCAATGAAAATATATGAACATCACTTATTAAGTGTAAGTTATAATTTTAAGTTAGCCACTAAACTAGGCGATATCTCCACTTAAAGGAATAACAGACACAAAATACAAGTTTCTGAAAAATTGCTGATGCTTGCAATAATTGCTCACTAGATTATCAGTGTTATGGTGGCAAAAGTAAGATTCCAGTCTTGGTCTAAAATTGTAACTTTAGTATAAACATATATAGTGATGATCAACTGCTAACCAAACTTAAAGGGTTCATAGATCACAAGTTTACCTTTTAAAATTACTTTTTTAAGAAAAAAAAAAAAATCTAGATTTACCCTGACAAAAGTGTCGTTGGGAAGTTCAAATGCTGATGGCATTTCCAGAACCACTTGGATATCTGCTTTGACCTCTAAAACCTGAATTTTCTTCAGTTCATGATTGCTAACTTCTTCTAACTCCTGAAATGTCTGAAAATTAAAAGAAGAAAAAGTCTGAGGAATGAATATATTTATTAAATATGTCTAAATTCTTGTATTTTTTGTGTAAGCTTAAAATATTTTTGTTGGCATTGAATGAAATCTTTATTTTTGTTTAGTGTCATTCTGCCTAATAAAAAAAGTCTTTAAAAGGTTTTTGTAGATTTATGCTCTTACTTAATTGTCTGTTGTAAGAGGTATTGAGTAACAAGATACAAGTGAGAAAAGACAGCATTACTGGAAGCAGTATCTAGTAAGTGTTATTATTATAATTTTTTTTTCATAATTATTAAATACGATCACTTTAATTTATTTAAACATGTTGAAGAAATAAACAAAACCTTGAACAAATTAAACATGTAATGAAGAAAAAACAAAACCTTGAATGAAAAAAGCCTACCTTCCACGTGGTATCGTCTTTGTGTATGAAAGCAACTCTTAAGAACCATGTTCTTCCTGCAACTGGTTGCGACGTAAACACTGCCACATAAATTGTCGGTACCTGGGGGGAAAGGTGTTTTGTTCTTAGATCCATTTTCACTAGCATTTCTGAGGAAGGCAGTAGATGCTGTTCAATCAAGACAATGTACCTTGAAATACAGTCAAGCCTTGATTATCCAGACTCATTGGGACTTGGGTAAAAAGTCAGGATAACCGAACATATGAAAACTAATGATAAGTATGTAAACAAAAGAAATAACAACAACCATTTCTTAAGGAGATACACCATAGCTCAATTAAATGTTTACACTAGTGTTTGTTGTTGCATGGAGGTCACACTTTTTTAGAGTGACACATATAGTATATTTTTATACTAAGCACTTTTTGTAAGATCAATTACTGACCTTTTTACCACGGCCTTAGGTTTTGTTGGTTACAACTTATTAATGTTTATGAAAAAACCAGGACCTGAGAAAAAGGTTGGATAACAGAAAAGTTGGTATAATTGAGGTCTGGATATTCAATGTTCAACTGTTAAACCATGAGAAATTTATCATCAAAGGGTATTCTTAAAGGTTAAAAGAGTAAAGTGGTTCAAATGCATTATAGTTGTTATTATTCATCACAAATTGTCAAGACCATGATTTTAAAGCCAGTAGATTACCTCTGTACAGCTCTCAGAAGTGACATGTTGACACCTTTCAAAACACGTTGGCTTTGAGCCTCTTCTGGGTGGGACAGGGGGGCGAGGTTTTCGTGGCGGAACCAAAGGTGGTGGTCTTTCAGGTTGTAACAGGTCTGGATTCCAGTTTACATAATTAGTAATGCTTTTTACCTCAAACACATTTGCGTATTGACCCTGTGTGTGTTTTAGGTTTGTGTATACATAGCAGCGAGATTTAACACTTGGGTCATTTGAAACTGGGGTTCGTTGATTTGAAGCTGGTAAATCATCTTTAAAAGGGGTATATTTGGTTTGGTCTAACTCTGAATCAAACTTGTTATCAAAGTTAAGCACTGGAAGACTTCCTTGTTTATGCTCAATTTTCGGGCTGACTTGCTGACAATTTGGCCAAACCTCCGAGTCACTGTGGTGCCTTCGATTCCCAAATCTGCAAGCATCTAAAGGAGATACAAAAAAATGAGTCCTTTCCACAGCATTGTTTGTTGAACTTTGACATTTTTGCTTTTTATTGATAATTTCTGGCTTAGGAGGCCGCTCAGGAGGTTTTTCTGGAGGACTTTCGTTATCTGAAGTTGCAAAGAATGCACCACTATCTTCACTTTCTGAAGACTCTGAAGCTGAGCTAGAAGTACTTAGGGGGCACCGCTCAGCTTTTCTTGGAGTTAGTGGGCATCTCTCAGGAACTGGTGGGCATTCTTCAATATTAAATCCTTCAGAACCTTGAAACCACCCTTGGATTGGAAGCGGAGCTTTCTGCCTGGGATAAGTTTCAGTCGGTACTCTAGTGCAAGTAGAGAATCCTGTCAAATTGTTACTAAGACGCCTAAGGAACTCGTTATAAATCTCTTCACCCTGGCTGGTTTGTAAAGGATAAACTAATCCTTCATCAGTTTTAAACAACAAACCACTCTCGCACTGTTCCAACTGGTTGCAGTCCTTAATTAGCCACTGTCCACAACAGGTGAACTGTAATCCATTAAGAACTGACAAAATGATGTAGCCTTGAAGAAAATGCAAAAATGCTGGCCCAGTGAAAGTTACACTGTTCTGTACATCAACTTTAAAGGTCGCCACTGCAATAAAAATTTAAGACATTAGAAAATTATTAAAGCTAACCTGCACTCTAAACAAACTAATAATTAAATTATTCATAAGGGAAAGCAGTGTAATTGTCTGCTAAAAGTTACAAAATTGAAAAGGAGAAGTGATGTACATAAGTGTTAATTCACAGCATCATCATTTTAACATTTTGGTGGTAACTCTATCTGAGTTACTAACTATAATTAGTATAACTACAACAAGTAGTTTGATTTGTTAATCTAAACATGTATGTTTAAAAAGATTGAACTGCTCTCAGAAAATTCAAGACTAGCTTTGCTTCAAACTTTGACACCTTCTGAAATCTCCAGAAAACTGATTCAAAATATACACAGTAGCAGTAATAATAAGTTGTACTAACATTATGAAAACATAATTGTACTAGTTACTACAATCTCTGACAATCCCAGTCCCAGAGCTGTCAACTCACCCACACTGAGTGGGTGTCACTAGATTTCAAGCCACTTCACCCACTCACCAGCATGGTAGTTAAATTCACCTGGCATTCCAATGTTATTTAAATTACCCCTTGTCGATATCTAATTTTATTCTATTTGATAATTGTTCTAGAAATTAATATAAAACTTGACCTATAAAAAGACTTGCAAAATATCTCCAAAATATGCAGAATTGCCATTTCAGCCAGTGTAGTTTGTTTAATTTTCCCCTGGACCCCCTAGAGGCTCGCGTCTTTGGCGCTCGCTAAAACCTTCTCTGCCAGCCCATACACTGGGAGCTTCAGCCTGCTGGAAGTCCACTACACTACAGACTGCTGCCATTTCCCTGGCATCCTAGACCACACATGGATATGACTATTAAAAAATCGCACTGTAAATAGGTCGCACCACTATTGGAAAGAATCAAGAACATGCCTTGTGCTTATGTTTCACAAGATATGGGAATTTCGGTGGTTGACAGCTCTGCAGTCCCCACCCCAATGTGCTGCTATGAGGCTAGTTTTAGTGTTTTGGGTGCAAAAGTAATAAAACACTTATTAACCCTTATCTTGCTACATTTTCAAAATTTAAAGTTATAAAATTGCAACAAAATTATAAACCTCAAAATTTCTTGAAACAATGGACATTTTTAGAATCTACTGGTAAAGACAAAGAAAATGAATGGTCACTTTGTATATTCTCAAGTAATGGTTTAGAAGTTAGAACATTTTTAGTTTGAGTGAAACCGTTTTTAGCAGGACAAGGGTTAAATAACTGAAACTTACAAAAGATAGTTCTAGCATGTTACTCAGTTTGTTTTGAGTTGGTATGACCATCAGCAACAAAAAAGCTGAAAATGAAAAAAGAATCTAACCATTGCAGAAGTCTTGCATCTTTTGACCCAAGCACTTTATTTCAGCTATTGACTGTGAAGACAGAATTGAGATCTTGGTTGAAGATCCAGGGTTCCTCTGGAGAGGTACAATTGCTAGACTATGGTTGCAATGGCCACCGCCATAATCTCTTAAATAAATGATAGCAAAGCCATCTGACAATAACTCTTGCTTGATAGTTCCCCCTCTTCCTACTCTCCTTCTAGTCCATAATTTTCTTGGCTTAAATTGAATCTGCAATGTACCTATGAAGGAAAACAAAAATTTAAACATGGAATGTTAAATGAGAAACACAAATTCTCAATCAAGCGTTTTCCACAAAAAGTAAATCACGTTAACAAGAAAATTTTAATTCAAACACCCTTACCCATATCGTCAAACAGACACTTGTGCCTCGTTTTCGAAATTTGTTTTGGTGGCGAACTCCGCTGACTAGAGTAAAGTTAAAGTAGAACATATCGTTCTACCCGATGTTTATTTTCTTAACTTAAATTTGTTCAGAATTAATGTTGAATTGTAAGGTAATAAAAGACAGAAATGACTGTTTTTCATTTGATATGCAAACAAACAGAATGTCTTTTTGTGCAAACTCATTACTTTCAGTACCCAACTTGACATAGCCAGAAGGTCTTCTTTCGCGTGACTCTCGATTTCCTTTTGCTTTAATAAAATTATGTTAATTGATCAAAGACTTTTTTATTCTTTAGAGTAAACAATTGTGATTGAAAGAAGTACTTTTGTCTTTTGAAAAATACTAAACAACAGATATAAGTGCTTAATGCAAATGATTTATCGACTTAATACAAGTTTAATAAGGTATTTTAGGGTCCTGCACGTACACTGACCAACACAACAGAAGTTGAAGTTTTACAACGTGATGCTGTTTATTTGTGTTGACTTACCGTTGGTGGAGAAAAATTGAGCACTGCATTTGCGCCACTAAAATTGGATAAGAGAAACAAAACATGTTAACGCTATGCCTGCTTTGATATTCTGCAACTAACACTAGGCGATTTTAACATCTGGTTTACAAATCACACGTTGAAATTATCATGCGCGTTTTGACTCTTGTCTCTGCATGCATCCTTTACCTTTCCATCCGAGCCACAGTATTTCCCCTGTAGAACGGGAGGGAGTTCATTAGCAATTTCTATACCACCAATTTCTTGACTTGAACGAGTCCGGAGAAGCTCCATCAGAAACATCCGTGAACATCAAAGAAAACGCAGCACATCTCTCAGACGAATTGATCGTTCTAATATGGCGGAAGCTAATTCCCAAAGATAATGCCGCCAATCACGGGTATGCCCCGACCCGCCTTTCTGTGACGTGCGGTATCCACGGAAACTTAATAGGATTGAATTTATTTTTAAATTGCTATGTGCAAGTTCCGTTTTACGTAATGCCACATCCCTAGATAGAAAATGAATTCGTACAGAACACTACGCTAGGATTCGGAAAGTCACAACGAAACGATCAACCGTCGACATTTCTATAACTTCAACACAATATCACTTAAGAAGTTCCTATTATTATTAAAAATACAGGAAGTCA
>JANVCF010110431.1:0-12087 GCA_025388745.1 Hydrozoanthus gracilis
TAGGTGTAGTTATAATATTTATTTATTGATAAAAGTTAGGTATATAAATTACGATGTTTTAATTTTTTTGCTAGTTGCATACAATCAGCTACTGTTTTTGCTCATTTTGATCACTGATTTTAAAACTACCAATTGAAAAAAGTTTAAATGTTGCATCATAATACACCTGTGTTTTGTTCATTTTATGATATAAGTGATGTCTTTCACAACTATATTATATTAGTTTTATCTAAGATGATAATTGATTATCTATTGAAGATGGCATTTCAATGCCATTTAGAGTGAAAAACTGAAGACTCTTTCTCAAAATTGTTTCAATTATTTGAAGAATTCAAAGGAGGGTGATTTTAAAGTTAACCCTGTTTTTGTTGAAGAGTACTTGCATAATCAGTAGAGTGGCTTTTCAATAAAATTCAAGATTTTAACTGTCTTAAGATTTTAAAGTGTTTGACTTTTTCTTTCTCCGAACCCCAATAATGCAACATTTTAAAAACTTTACTCACCAATTTTGAATGGATAATTGTAGAAAGTTGCAACAGAGGTAAGATTTGACACTAAAAAATAAATTTGTTTGAGCCAGGTAGTGTTTTATACACCGTGTAATGTTTTCTTTTGAAGAACAAATTGAATGCTCCTAAATTATTGTAGAGGTATATGCAGAAACACATAATTTAAGTGTTGCAAAATAATTGTTAAGAAAGTACAGTATATATGTATGAATCTTGAGGTGTCAAGCTACTTATTACTAAGTCTGCTACCAATTAGACACTTGGAAACGATTTCTTTGTTAATTAGCTTCAGTTGTTTTCTTGTAGAATCAAGATGTTATGTTATTGAACAAAGAACGAATGGGCATCATCATTTTAAACCGGCCAAAAGCCTTGAATGCCCTCGACCTGAACATGATAAGGAAAATCTATCCAGTTTTAAAGGTAATGTGTTAAATTATGTTATTGACAGAAGTACTCTTAGTGTGTCCTAGTAGGCTTTTACTAAACTGTAAACTGTCGGAAAATAACTGATATATAATGGTATATATTACCATGATGACAACATTGCATCAGAAAATTTAATACAGTAGAATCCCGGTTTATCGATCTTCGGTTTAACGATAATCCCGGTATTAAACGATAAACATTTGTTTCCCCAGCAAAAGTTAAAGTAAAATGTATGGGGCAAGAACCCTGGTTTAAGGATATTCAGTTTAATGATATTCCCAGTTTAATGATCGGGATTTCTTCCCCGAGAGCAAAATCTTTCCTGGTATAATGATAAGATCAACATGATAGAGCTCAGGAAATGCTGATTTTATAACAAAAGAAATTTTAATTAATAAACATGAATGCTTCTGTCAGCAGTCATTGTTCTTGCTTACGCTCCAGCAGCCATGAATACTGATTGATGTGTTTTAAACTGCTTTAGATAATTATTTATTTTGTGAACCATTTGACATTACAAATTATTAATTACAAATTTATCAGTGAACACAGAGTAAAACTCGTACGTCACCTTTTTTCCCGGTATAACGATATTTTTAGAAATTTTCTTGCAACATCTCAGGATAACGATATCCCAGTTTAACAATATAATTTTGACATCCTCTTGGCATAACGTTAAACTGGGATTCCACTGTAGTTTCGATTTTATTCCTGAGGGCTGCTCACACGTTTATACACCCAAAATAAATATACATAACTACAGATTTGGGGCGACATGACCATGAGGCAAGATGACTTACAAGTATTCATTTGCACTATTGTAGTGGCTAAACCAGACTAGCTACCCTAATTGATCCAAGTCAGTTTCATATGACAAAGACTGAGGAATCTAAGCCCATGAAAGTACTCATCATAAAATAAGAACTGAACTACAAAATAAATGTTGAGTTAAGTTAAAAGATTTTTCATTTCATTGTTCTATTCATCTGAGGAATGGGATGAAGATCCAAACATTGGACTAATTCTTATCAAGGGAGGTGGAGAAAAAGCTTTCTGTGCCGGTGGTGATGTAAGAGGTAAAAAAGCTTTTAATTGGTTTGGATAGCAGCGTGAATCTACCTTATCATTTCAACTGCTAGCTGCTTGCTTTCATCGGAAGACTGATGGATATTTTTTTAAATCCAACTGCTGCCTAGTTAGCCCACTTGGTAAGGCGTCAGTCTGTCGTGCGGGAGAGCCGGGTTCAGAGTTTTGAAATAACTAAGCAGAAACTGCTGCCTTTGCTCTGTCATCTGCAAATGGTTGTTCGTGTCTTCTCGGCTAAGGACCTTTTAAAACTGTAGGCCCATTCTTTCGATCTCCTATCGGGGGACTTAAAAAAACCCACAACACTTGTTGAAGAAGAGTAGGGTGATCCCGATGGCGTGACCTGTCAACTACTAAGTGAGGGCAACTGAATGAAAATGAATATGAGTCGCGTATAGCGGACCATCTAAGACGCTAGCGGAGCGGTTGGCGCCGTGGTAAGATCTCTGCCTCCCAATCCTGGGGTCCCCAGTTTGTTATCTCCGGCCAGGTCGAGGGTTGAAAATTTGGGCAACCTTCTTTCCCACTAAAGGCCACTCAGCTTTCGGTAAATTAGTACCAGCATACATGGACTGCTTTCAAGCGGCAGCCTGGGAAAACTATATGTGCTTCCGGTCCGCTTGGGGTAAACTGATCAATGTAAAGCACCTTTGGGCATTGGTATGGAAAGGGCACTATATAAATGCACCACTTTACTTTACTTTTTTGCCTTACTCAATACCAAAGTCCAGTACTGTACATTGATTTGTAAACAGATATATGCTGAAAAGCCCTAATTGGGAGCTTCTGTATGATCATGAACTGTGAATTTAATGTTGTTTAATTTGGTATGGCAGTAACAAGAATGGCCTAAGGGGAGTGGGTTGGGGATGGGCAGGGTACTTTCCCAACTCCAAGAGGTTAAGATGACGCTGTCTTTGGTTGTAATGTACCCCGTTGTTTGTTACCTTTTAGCAATAGCTGAGGCAGGACTAAAGGGCGACAACCTAACCAAGGAGTTTTTCAAGGAGGAATATATTCTGAATCATACTATAGGTCTGTTCCCTTTCCGATTGTTTTTATATGCTTCTTAAACACGAGGTTCCAGTATAAAAGGGCTGAGCCCAGGGGTTTCACACGTTCAGTTGCCAATCATCCGCCGTCGAGTTGACATCTATAAAGGTCCGTGCTCACTGCCAGCTGTGGCGCGCTTTTTGATTCCGTTTTATTTGCCTTTAGATTAGTTTTGCAATTTCAAAATAAAGCAAACAATCTACAACTGTGTATAGCTCGTTCTTGCTTCTGAGCCTTGCCATGACGGTATTCGGCTGATTTTAATTTTATAGGTGTTACAACTATGAATTTTAATTCCAGAAGCGAAGTTTCGCCGAATGAAATAACGAAAAAGTGCAGGCCTCGATCGACGTTGTTTGTCTAATTTGGTCTTGTGAAGCACGCGCGCATTTCGAATTTCTCTGGCGATAAATTTCGTATATTTTAATTCTTATCAGCAGCCTTTCACAACAGTAGAACGGTTTTATGCCAATGATCTCATTTACTATGAATAAAATGAAACTGTTTCACGATTATGGTGTAAGTGACCTCGAATTGTTGAAAGTGGGTTGTTTCTTTTATCAATGGCCGTCATTGCATTTCATAATTACTCAAATTTCATGAAAAGGGTCGAAAAAGGAAGCAGGCGTAACCTTTTTATACTGGAACCTCGTGTTTAAGAATTGTGATTATTGAACCACATACCAAGCGGCTTTTCAAAATTTATACAAACTTAAATTGCTTTAAGTCAAAATATCATCGGTCAAAATATAATATTAAAATAGTTTCCTCAGCTAGAGTTTAAAAGATTGGTTAAACTATGTTGTCTCAACGAGTTGTACAAAGATTTGCATGTCTCTAAAGTCATACTAAGCTAACGTTGTTCTCTCGACCCTTTGTAGGAACGCTAAAAACACCGTACGTTGCGTTTATTCACGGAATAACGATGGGTGGGGTGAGTAGCTGTTGCCGTTCGTGTGGGAAATGACAAACTGAGCAAGAAGTGGATAAATGCAAACCCGATATAACGAAGTACCAAGGACCGGAAAATTTACTTCGTTATAACGAGGGTTCGTAATAAAAGATAACCCGATATAACGGAGCTACCGACAAAACACGAAAAATCTCGTTAAATGGGGGTTTTATAACTAAGAAAAAAGTGGCGCGGTGACAAGTATTTGTTGGGCCATCCTTAAGCTTGATTTGGTACGTGATAAGCTTTTTGTTTTCAGTTATTGACCAAGGATGCAGGAATTTTTTTTGCTTCCGCAACCCCTTCTTTGTTGTTGTTAAATGATTAGTAAAGAAGAATGCTATTATCTAGTTAGATATTTTTGTAAATATTTACATTTTTCAAACTTACCGATCTAGGGAGTCGGTTTGTCAGTTCATGGGAAGTTCAGAGTGGCAACGGAGAAGACGGTGTTTGCGATGCCAGAAACAGCCATCGGGTTCTTCCCAGATGTTGGCGGAGGATATTTCTTGCCGCGACTGAGGGATCACCTTGGAAACTTTCTTGCCTTAACTGGTGAGGCTAGCTTGGGTTCTTATTTAAGTTTTTCTAATATGCAAACTACCAATGAACAGACGTCAAAGTCGGGAATTCGAAGGGAAAAATTACAAAACAGTCAATATTTCTTGAAATACCAGACCATTGATCCTGGAACTCTGCACTTTAACACAAACACGAACACGTGTTATAGAGATGACAGTTGTTTTTTTATTTTTTCCTGTTGGATTCCCGACTTTGACGTCACAACATTGGTAATTTGCATATTTTAAAGACCTTAATACCTCAGCAACCAAAAGAGGTATTTAATGAAATTAAGGATGTTTTTCTTCTTTTTCGAAATCCCTTTCTAACAGACCAAGTTCCATGATAGTGATATATACACTTTAACAGAAGTAAGACAACGCCCTCCCAATATATTTCAACTTGCCGCAGAAGTGTTGTTAGAAATGTTCAATTTTGGTATTCAGGATGTCGATTGAAAGGTGTTCACGTGAAACATGCTGGCGTTGCCACACATTACGTCACATCTGATAAGGTAAGAACTTTGTCCTCAGTAACTACACTACACCAAGTACACGTGTTTTCATTGTCGGGTGCTGCACTCCATATTTCTAGACAACAAGCGGCCGTCAAGCAGAACAACTGAAAACTTGTTTAGGGGGAGGGGGTGGTGGAGGTAAAAGGGCCAGGGAAGAATTATTCCTTTGGCAGGTAACCCCGATTTCACACCAACCGTAGATGGCTCAAGGTTCGAACCAGAGGTTAGAAATGCAAAAGTTAGCCGTCCATTCGTTCAATATTTGAACAAGGTTCGAGTTTTGCTGGAACACACTTAAACTGATTACCAAACTAGAACAAGTCAAGTTATCGGGAATAGTTCACGGAAAGTGTGTGCGTTTTTTCAGGTATTTCGTTTCAGTTTTCCTCAGACATTCTGCCACTTTCATAAGATACCCAGTATTTTTCATTCGTGAATGAACGACCGGTGCGCTGCAGCTCTTAATGTTGTTGCCTCTGATTGGGCGTAAAATTTTTCATACGAGTGGAAAAAGCACTACGCGTCTCTGATAGGATGCATCATTTTTCTCACATGCGGAATAAGCATTACGTTACTTCTGATTTAGCGTATCGTTTTTTGTTTACACGTGAAGTGCCGGTACGCAGATCGTGGTTAGCTAAAAGCATTGGGCGAAGGAAAATGTACTAAATGGAGTTTTTGAGAGTAACCGTCGATTTGTATATGGTATAAGTAAGTCTTGCTAGGGTATGTCACCGAGGTTTTGCCAGCAAGCATTTATTATCATGACGTAATCTTAATTAAAGGGAACCTACGCTCAAAAATCTTTTTCTTGAAGATTCAACTCCATCTGCTTGGTATTTAAACAAGTTAACTGAACTTTTGGGCGTCTCAAGAACTTGCAAGGTGAACGCTAAAGGGAGCCGCCATCTTTGTGCTTGCGATCTAATCCGTGACATAACAATGTAAAATTGCAGTTTGTTATCGAAGAAATGTAAGCTTTTTCAGTGTTCTGTTAGATATTTTTACGAAAAAATGCAATCAGTAAAACAGTCTAAACAAGGTAATAGAGCTGATTATTTGGACATGGCGGCTTCCGTGGGATTGGCTTGTTCTTTCTTTACTCATTCTTGTAGAATATTAATAAAAAAATGTTTTAGAAAGTACATTTTTGGAATCCCACATTGATGTTTTTGAACATATCAAAGAATAGTTTTGGAATGCAGGCTCCCTTTAACTAATCACAACCTGGTTAATGAGCGATTTCTAGTATTAACAGATTAGAGTTGCAGTATTCTTGTTTATGTAGATCATTGTTTTTAAGATTTATTTCGTTGTAGTTAGTAGAGCTGGAAGGGCGACTTCTCCACATCACAGAGCCGGACAGTAACAAAGTGAAGCAGGTTCTCGATGGGATGGATAGACAGGTGAGCTGCTTTGTAGACCTCTTTCGCCGAATATTTCCAGAAGATTTACAAAACGCAAATTGTTCCATAGTTTTGTGCTGTGCGAAAGTGCAGTTAATCGCAATATTATCCAGGATGGACGATTTGCGCATAGGCAGTTCTGAGCATCTGGCTCAACCTGGTCCCCTTTATAATAGCAAATACTGGACATCTGTTGTATCGAAGTATTCTCTTTTGTCAAGTTTACATGGCCGTGATACGAATTTTTTGTTTACATTTTGTCACTTTAATGGTAAGACCTTGCTGAATTTCGCCGAAATCTTTTGTGGTTCTCGAGGTATTATGGCGTCACTAAATAGACAGGCAACTTTCAATTTTTTGAAATCTGCTGCTAATACGTAACTTTTGGATGAAATTTAGCCA
Source organism: Hydrozoanthus gracilis (assembly GCA_025388745.1). Taxonomy (NCBI): domain Eukaryota; kingdom Metazoa; phylum Cnidaria; class Anthozoa; order Zoantharia; family Hydrozoanthidae; genus Hydrozoanthus; species Hydrozoanthus gracilis. The sequence continues at coordinate 6,916 of JANVCF010110431.1, forward strand.
AACTTGGACTGATGATGTATGTTTGGGATTTTTTCAGAGTAGCAAAAATTTTTTTATTATCATGGAAACAACCTCAGTTCCAGGAGGCCCACGTTTGTTGAAAATCAAGTGTTCTGCTATTCCAAGAACTCTCACCAGGGCAATGATTAACCTAATCTTTGGTTTTTTTTTTGCATGGTAAGAAGAATGGAAATTATGAATAACTGTTCGGAAGAAAACCCCGCGATACATCGTCAGTCCTGTCCAACTTTGACTCAAATTCATCCAACTTGCATGTCCATCTTGTGACGTCATATGTGTGTTGAAAACATTAATGCCAATATCTCGAGAGCCATAAAAGACTGTTACAAATTATTTACACTGCTATTCCTCATCTAGAAAGGTTACAAATTCTATACCAGACACTTAATGTCATAAGCCCTTTAATAAATAGCTATCCCAATCTCCTTCTTCTTCTGTATTCCGGATTATTCTCTAAACTCAATGTTAGACGCGATTACAATGCTAGACGAGCTCAAAAATTTAGAACACCCTTCTGTCATTCTATTACTAAGCCAAACAACATACCATCCTTTTCAAAGAAGCCTTCACAAGGAAACCTCTTCCTTCCAGCGAAAATCTTCAAAACGTTTCATTTTTTAAAACCAAACTTGGAGTATTTCTTCTTTCAAACCAAACTTGTGTCGTATGTTTAAAGCCTTTGTCAAGCTGTTTTATTCTGAAAGAGTTGTTCTTGTTGTTACAAGCATTTTCTCTTAGAAAAAAACTTCCGATACGAGTCCCTAACGGGAATCCGACCCATTACCCTCGGGCCTCTGATTTCCCGTAAGTATTTATCCAAGCTGCAAGACTTTTTGAAAGCCGCCTGGTTAGCCCAGTTGGTAAGGCGCCAGTCTGTCGTGCAGGAGGCCCAAGTTCGATTCCCGGTGCCGGACCTTCACTCAGGGTCTTAAAACAACTGAGGAGAATGTGCTGCCTTTGCTCTAACATCTGCAAATGGTTAGACCTTTGCGTCTTCTCGGATAAGAACGTTAAACCGTAGGCCCCGGGTGGCAGACCTCGAAGGGGACCTCGAGTCCTATTGTCTGTTCTCCCGTGACTCCTTTGAGTCAAAAAATGTCATAAATCACATTGACTGCAAATCCCGATAAAGCTGCATTACGCACAGTTATTACAGCAGAGGAAAGTTACCTTTTTTGTATAGATTCGTACTTTGCGCGTTATTTCTTCTCTTTTTCCTCGCCCCAGTATCCTCCTCTCTTCGTTAGTTCATCCGATCCAAAGGCCGAGTCACTGTCGCTATCGAAGTCCCATTCATGACAGTACGGTCGATAATTTATACTTTTGAAATACTTATATCGTGCGTGAACTATTGGACGTTACATGTCAAACAACCGGATGTTTCGTCCGGCTTCGGGCAAAAACGAAATCCTTGCCGTCCATGGCTTGTGCCTTATACACCGACCCCTTATCTGGACAACTTTGGTCCCAGAATCTCTCTTGAGCAAACTGGAGGAAGAAATCTTTGGAACGAGGTTTTAAATCGGGTCTCTGTTGTGTTCTTAGTTTTTCTTGTTATTGAGTTTAGCGGTGTATTTCTAAACACACCGAATTTACAAATTTATGATGATGTAATGTAGTAGTACTGTCTCATAGCTGTTAATAAATGTTTTACCATTGTCACTCTCACCTTTCCTGAAACTAAGTTTAAATAAAGGTATCCAGTGGTGAGCTCGTGGAGTAAGTAAGATATTTAATCATACTCAGAGATTTGATGTTGCAGTTGCTTGGAATTGTCCAGTGGGTACTTATATCGGCGTTTCATAAGCATGCGAGAGCTAACAAACAGGTTCCGTTCCCATAGAAAATTGTCACCAAGACTAAAACAGCTCTACGCTAAATTACCTGAGACCATGCACATGTGCGCCGTGAAGACTCTGAACATTGCCGAACACCAAGATATCACGTAACACTCGAACGTATTTTCTTGGTAGCCGAAAAAGAGCGTTTTGAGCGACCATTTAACGATCGCATGAATACCCGTGACGAACTTGAGACGATCGAGAATCGATTGCATACTTTCTGTTGTTTACGCCATGAAATCCTGAGCCCCCAACTACCGCAATAGCTCTCCACGAACTAAAAACGAGACCCATAGTGTTATTTCCTGCTGGCACCCGTGACGCTTTGAGCTAAATGTTAACTAGGTTCAGTTTCTAGCAAGTCTGTCAGATGCTGGAACGATTCTGATGAAGCCTTCCACAAGAGAAGGCGAAACATAAATGTTTTTTTCAAATTTCAACACGTGAAAATCGTAAAACTTTTTACAGACTTAATCTTTTTATCACTAGAACCATTCTGTCTCTGCTTTTCACAGAGTACGGATGAAGAATAGCCAGACTATAAGATGCTGATCAATTTGTCTCTGCTAAAGACTTACAAATATACTAACTCGGGCATATAGTTGTAGGATAAAAGTCAGTACGAGAAACCATTCCATGACAGCCGAAATATTTTGGTTATAAAAATGGAATCAATGGCTTCTCGTACTGACTCTTGTGTTAAAGAAGGCTCCCTAGTTAATTTTATGTTCATTTCACAGAGTATTGATGAAGCGAAGGAGCCGTTTGTGTTGGAGCAGTATATGGAGAAAATCAACAGGTAAGCATTTTGATGCCTTTGATTTTTTCTTTCAACCAGTGATGTGATGGCGGTGATGATGGTAGTGGTAATGATGGTAATATTAACGATGATGGTTATGATAAGGGTGAAGCTGATGATGGTGATGCTGATGCTGATGCTGATGATGGTGGTGATGGTAATATTAATGATGATGGTTATGATAAGGGTTAAGCTGATGATAGTGATAATGATGGTGATGTTGATGGTGGTGATGATAGTCGTGATGTTTGTGAGGAAGTGGTGATTTTGTTGACAGTCAATTCAACATAGAACTGTACAAACTGTAAGGAACCTATTTATATTGCTTAATAATGCCAGCTTTTGTGGCTTTGAGGTTACTGAAAATACAACGAATGAACTCTTTTCAGCTCTCTTGTCTTAGAGGGTGCCTATCATGGGCTTACATTTGCGCTTGTTCCCTCTCGAGTAACAGTCAATGATGTCTTATTTTAGACAATTTTGCACTCAAATGGTTGTCAAGGCATATTTGCGATTTGAACAAGAAAACATCAGGTTTCTTTTAAGGTTTTAGGCATTTAACGATGCGAGTTCCCCCAAATTGCTAGTTTAAAACTAAAAGTGGTTTTGTTTTCTTAGTTGTTTTAATCGGCAAACAGTCGAAGAAATAGTTGCTGCGCTCCAAGACGATGGGTCCGATTGGAGTTTGAAGCAAGTGGAGGTACGCCATGTGTCTTACTTCCGAACTTCTGTTAACTGTAGTATTGAGTTGGTAAAGAATACTTTGATTGTTTGTCGTTGGTTTGTTATTTTTTGAGTTGCGCAAAAACAAATTGAATTGTGTGGCCCAGCTGTGGAATCCACCATTTTGAAAAAGATGGCGACTATATATTTTACCACAAAGCATTGCGAACCTTGCACTGCTATATTGGTGAAACTCTTCCTTGTACTAACAACACCGTATATGTCAAACTTGAGGCTTACGGACTCTCGCTATGCGTTCTTATGAGCAAGTTTAGACGTTTTAACAAATCAAAATACGCTATGAATTGTAGTTAAATGTACCAGTCGCCATAATTAATCATTTCAATATTCGTTGGAAAAGAAAGAACACATAACACAAAAGAACACAATTTTCTTACTGACGACTAAATCGGTAACCAGGTTGTTTATGTTGTGAATAAAGGAAATATTGTTTCCCCTCGTCTTCAAAGTTTTAGTGTTACTAATTACCGATAAATATATTTTTCCATTGCAGACCCTCAGCAAAATGGTAAGTGGCACTTTGACTCATCTTAGCTTCCTAGTAGCAGAGCTTTTGGCAGGAGGAAGGGAGAGAGTTCTTGTCGTTCCCTCATTTCTCCCTCGGTCCTTGGCCAAAAAAAACTCAGGATAAACGCTTACAATAAAGAATAATTAACCTCTTGTGTGTTTAGAATAAAACTTTTTTAAAAATTGTTTTCTAAAAGGTTACGGAGTCAATTCTTATGAGGCATTGCAATTTTTCGGATTTTAATTTTTTAAACTTTTATACATATAATCATGCTTTTAGCTATAAACTTGCTTGTACTTTTGTTATGAAAGTCAAGTTCAAAGATAAGTAACAATAATGATAATAATAAAAATAATAATAAATGTAATAACAATTATGCCAGCTATAGCTCGGTGATTTTTTGTGTAGGTAATCATCACACGACTTCGAGTTCAATTTGGAAATAGTTTGCACGAGTGGGATTTTTAAAAAGTATCAAATATTATTTTGAGCTTTTTCGAGAACACATTAGTGTAAACTATTTAAAAATTGAACGAGAAAAATCGTGTGATTACTTTAACTGAATAATATGCTCAACAAAATTACTTGGCGGGTATAGAAAGAGTTTCTAATCAGTTTAAAAGGAACCAGCATCGAAGTATTAAAGTAGTCTTAGTCGAGATTGAAGCCGTAATCGCAAACGTAGTCGATGTCTTAATCGTAACTGTATTTGTAATCGTATTCAAGGTAGCCGTAGTCGTAGTCGTTGCATTCCTAGTAGTTGTAATTATAGTCGTAATCGAAATGGTCGTAGTAGTCGCAGTCGTATATTCCAAATCCTCTTAGTCAAAGTCGTCATCGTACTAGTCGTAGTAAACGTCGCAGTCGTAGTAATCGTAGTCGTATTCCAGATCGTTATCGTAACCGTAGTCGTTCTTCAAGTCTTTATCGTAATTGTAGTCGTGGTCGAAATCGTAGTTGCACTGTAGTCGAAGTCGTAGTCATGGTCGTATTCTTAGAGTGAATTGCACTGAATTAGCTCATTTGCACTGTGTTTATGAAAAACAGCACTGCTATCAACCAATCAAAATCGAGAAATTTTGTTGAGTTCATTATTAGATTAAGGCAAACATCTCAGAAAATTTCTGCCTCCGTCAATCTTGCAGTCTCCAACCGCCATGAAGGTTACTCTGAAGCAGATTGAAGAGGGCGGCAAACTTAACTTCGCGGATTGTTTCACGATGGAGTACAGACTTAGCCAAAGATTTATGGTCAGTTTT
>JANVCF010110875.1:0-12084 GCA_025388745.1 Hydrozoanthus gracilis
GGGAGGGGGAGGGGGGCCCACGAAGGAGGGGAGTCCAAATGAAGTGCGCTTTTTGGCTCAAATTCGGAGTGACAGTGCTTACAGAACAAAAATTGATACACAGCTCTTACTTTTTATTTTAGAGCAGTTGTAAAACATACACAGTTTGTTTGTTATAAATGGTTTGGTTTAATCATATGTTTAGTTAAGATTTTAATTAATTAATCAAGTTACTGAAATTTCTGTAGTGAACACAACGTCTCTACCGTTTCGCACGGCCTTCTCCAGGTTTCAGCTTGGACCGCGCAAGTGTGACGTAACAGCTGAGCCAACGCTTCCTGTAAAACACGGTCCCACCTTTGTTATTTGAAAATGAATGTTGTCAATCATCCATATTACTTTGGAAGTTTTTTTTAAAAAATCAATTTCTGGAATTTGGAATCTTAATACTACTCGACAGACGTTTTGACCAAAAATCATAGGCCCTCATCAGTGAAGTTAGTCACGTGGCAGTAAACCATCACGTGAAAAACCTCAAGGAACATTGGAGAGGGCTCGGTCCCAAGTTTGTGACAGTAGATTCAGCACAATTGAGATGAACAAAAGCTGAAATAATTGAAATAACTGACCGCCTTTTAATGAAAGCTTAATCAAGAAGTTAATAGTTTGTCCAGTAGTAGTGTTAAGGTGGATCGTCTTTAAAAACTTGAAATTATTCACAACCACTCATGGATTAATTAGAACTAGAGAGTGCCTGGCAATGCAAGCCTTCAAAAATGTTTGCTTTTTGGGTAGGAGCCTTTCCTCCCCCTTGCAAATCCCCTTTTTTGTGGCCTCCAGCGTGTTTTGGATCCCCATTCATCTTTGAATTCCCGGTCACCCTTACGGGCGCCACATCGGAAAGCGTTTTCTTCCCTTTTGGAATATGAATGAAATCCAAAAGTTTAATAATTAGTACAATGAGCGTTTCGTTGACCTTTGGTTTCTTATTTTTTGATCAGCAAACTTGCATTAACTGTTTTAGGAATTTAGAATCACTCTAAGCTTTCCTAAAATCTTGATCAATTGTTTTTCTTTCAAGGAGATTATAAATAAAAAAATGCATGTCTAACTATTTTAAGAAATCTTATAATAAAGCGGCTTTTTTTCCTCAGCGAGCTTCTCAAGAGGATGACAAGCACACTAGTGCGCTGAGAAAAGAAAGTCCCAACGTTATGCAAAGGTCTGACTCCTTTAAAGACGATCCAAAGAGTGAACAAAACAAAGAAACAGAAGTGCTAGGTTTGGATCATAACCAGAATATAAGCACTGATTTGCATGCAAAGTTGAACAAAGATCCAGCAACCAGACTTGGTACGAGTTTTACTCAGGAAGAAAAAGATAAGTTATTGTCACTTTTACTGGCTGAAAATTCCAAACCGGTACTGTCTAAACCACCGTCTCCAGTAAGCATGCCGCATAATAGCATGATATTTGCTCCAATCAGCCCAGCCGGCGGAACCTCAACTCCAACATTTGTGCCCGTTCCTTATCCAGTTCCTGGACTAACCCCACCACCCACAGGATCAATTTGGTACATGAGTCCCAATGCACCCGTGGCCTTCGCACCTCAGGGCAGTTTTCAACCACATAAAGAACAGTTGGTCTCCACAGGAAGCCCATCTCATCCTTGTGCGTTTGATTCGGACTACGAGGATTACGTACCTGAGCTTAACTCGAGACACCTACAACAATCAAATTCCACCCAAACGTCTCAAAGCTTGTTCGACAGCGGTAAAGAAAACGGAGGTCGACGTTTATTACGAGACAATAAGAGTTCTCGAATACCTCGACCCGTCTCGAATGCATCTTCTGCGCGTTCACGCACCAACCCAAATGAGTTTTCTAACTTTAGCAGTCAAAGTGTTCATCACGGAAACACGTCATCGGAAAATTCTAATGCTGTATTTGACTTGCAATCCTTAGAAAATGCAAGTAAGGAATTTCCTGAACAAAACAAGAAAACACCCTCACCAAGTCGGGTAAATTCTGGAAGGACTTCAAGAAGTGGTAGTCCATTAGGCCTTGCACGGCCTCCCAGCCCAATGTCAGACTCTAGATGTTTTACACCAGTCGACTCGCTTGGTAGAAGCAGCAAATCACGGTCCAGTAGTCCCGTTCCAAAGAGTAGTAGGTCTCGCCCAGCTAGCCCGAGTTCTAGATCATCAAGCCCTGTTGCCGCGCTCATTTCCAAGTTTGAAGATCTTTCGACCAAACAACCCAATGGCAGCCAAGAGATTAAAATGACCGCAGTATCATCTATGATTTCTAAGTTCGGTTCAAAGTCTCTTTTACATGAAGATAGGCTAACTAAGAAGCAGTTTAAACCTGGAAACACGCCCGTAGCTGGTGCAGTGGTGACTCGGCTTGGTCCAATGAGACCGTCCCCTGCTCAAGACAATCTCCAGAACAGAGAAGCAGAGAGAAACAAGTTATCAAGTAAGTATTTTCCAGAAGAACCATCGAGAGACTATTGCCCAATAGATGATTTTTCGGCGCCAAGGCCGTTGGTTGACAGTTCACAGTTTTCATTGTCATGCGACAGTTTACAAAGTCGTGAGAGATCTTACGACGAAACTAGCACGCTGGTAAAACAAAGTCACGACGCAGCCGTTTTGCTTTCGCCTGAAAGCTGTCAAAGACTGCACTCCTCCTTGGATAATCTATATAGAAGGGAGGAAAGGGCGAGATCAGCAACAAGTTCAAATCTTGACTGTACGTTTTCAAATAGAAGGAAATGGAACTCTCTTGATAATATTTCGCTTGAAAAAGTTGATTCAAACAGTTACAGGGGAATCCATCAGATTTCGTCCAGGAAACAAAGACCATCATCACTTGAAAATCTGTCTACAGTCTCCTTAAGGGACTTTCGTGCTTTTGACAACAACATGTATTCCTGTCACAAATCGCTTAGGTCCAAAGGTTTCTCATCGTCATTGGAAAATATTGCAAGACACTCTCCTACAAACTGGGATACCAACGATGTCTTTTTTGGTAAACAGAACGGTATAATGTCTACTGCTGGAATACCAATAAGCAGTTTCTTTAATGAAGCTTACAATTCTTTGCAGTTTGAAGGCAGAAGCAGCGGCAATTCCACAACAAACCGGGGTGCATCCCCACCCGTACGTGATAAAGTAACAAGAGGCTCTTGTGTTGACGAATCATTTAACCTGTCTCAATTTCCCTTTAAGGGATCTTATGATAACTTCGTCGAGACAAAACAACGTGAAAATTTACCCAAAGTTAACCCAAGTCGTATGTTTCAAACTACGGAAAAGAAAAGTCTCCATACTATCGAAGGGTCACCTGACCAGAAAAAGTCGATGGCAGAGTATTACACAAAGACGCTAGATATTCAAGTTGATGCTGCGGTCAGGGATCTGAAAGCTTTTTCGGAAGAACCTGTTTCAACCGCTTTGCCTTGTAGCTATGATTACATTAAAAATTATCGGTCATCCGAAAACTTTGAGGAAGTGAGATACGGAAGGAATAACAACATAATGGAAGCAGAGAGGGACTTCGACTCTACCTCGAGAAGGGAACGAGACTTAAATGAAAATGCAATTGAGAAGCCTGTACAACCCTTAAACACGGCAGAGTCCGTGAGTTATCTTCAACGGTTTGAGAAGCGAATATCGCGCCCAGTCTCTGAGAGTGATAGTGAGCCCACTCTGTTAAACCCGAAAGCAATCACCAAGACATTGACACAAAGTTCATCGTCAAGGGCAAAAACAAACGTAAGACACAGTTCAGAATTTGGCTTAAAAGCACCTTTAACCACGAGTGACGCCAACACAAACTCCAAGACTTGCTCCTCTGGTAGCCATTTCTCGAATGAATCACAGCGCGTACAAGGCAAGAAGAATAATTTAGTAAAAACGAAACCAAAGCCAGCCAATTTAGACCTAAAAGCCATCACTAATGATTATGTGACACACACTCCGGATGAGTTTTCGACATTACACAATAGAGGAAGTGGAAAAAAATTGAAATCAAAGGTAGATTCTGTACAAGAGGACGCGAAGAACCTCAGTTTGGGGTCAGCGACAACAGAAATCCGTCATTGCACTCAGAACACCGGCCTTCCCGTTCCAGACCCAAGAAATGCGAAGTCTACTTCTACATTTGATCATTTAAAACACTCTTCATTATTGAGTAGCGGTGGCAATTTTGAGAACAAAAGCGAACCTCACTCAAAACCAAAAGTGCCAAAACAGCAGACCTCTCATAGGCAACAGAGCACTCCTGTGGCACATCTCGGCGAACAACTACAAAATCAACCAATTAAGAAAGTCCTGAGCAATCCAATCCCATCAAAAACGAAAACGACAACTGCAAATTGTTTTATTCCTTTAGAAAACCCTCAGACTGTTGGTGCTTTCCACAACGTAGACAGCAAACCAAGCTCTCGATCAACCGACTTAAATCTTCGAGACAGTGCAAAGCACGTTGATGCAGGCTCTACTCTTGTCGAAACTTCAAACAGCGGGTCGAAGTTCTTTTCGCAGGAGCTAGGGGCAAAAAAAGACAATCATGAAAATAATAAAAAAATGTTCATCAGTTCCGAATCCGAGTCAAGCTTCAAGCCACAAAATGTATCGAAACCGATTCTTTTTAAAAGGCAGCAGAGTTCACCTGTTTGCTACACAGCTAGTCCGGTAGAAAAACCAACAAAAAAGGAATCTGCTAGTCTTCCGTCATCACCTAATGGCAATTGGTCAGCAGGAAAGCATCCAAGCGCCAAGACTTTGCCTTCCGTTTTGCTCGTTAAGCAGGAGTCGCGCCGTCCCGGTTCTCCAACTCTTGCTCGATTTTTCGATCATGTAAAAAGAACTGCCTCGAACAGAAGTCAATCAAACAGCCCAGCCCCTACAAGTCCGAAACCAAAACTTTCTTCACCAAAGAGCGCTTCTAATTTAACATCCCCGGCAAGAGCTTGGGCGTTTGATTTTTCATTTCAACAAACTAGCTCTTCAGAAGTTATAACTTTAACTGGACCCAAGAATCTTCCGTCCAGTCTTCAATCGGTAGCTAGTTCGGAGATTTCAGCCTCAAGAGAAAAAAACACTAATCAAAGGTTAACTAGCTCGCTAGAGAAAGGCGAACCTTATGCATCGGTAGGAAGTGATGCAGCTTGTTACAGCCCAAGCACAGCAGCGTCACGTAAATGGAAGTTTCCAACAAACAAATTTTTTTATGACCCTACAGATGAATCTGCTTTGCGAGCTTCTTCCAGTCCGATGTCCTCCCAAACTCAACATTCTTTGCCTTGGTTTGAGAACGTTCTTACAGCTGATACCGGCAAGCAGGATGTTAAAAGTAAATGTGATAGTCCACAACAAAACAATATTTCTTGCGATCGAGCAGTAAACTCCTCCGTTGCCCAAATTCCTAAAGCAAACACTGTTCAAATTAGAACTGAGGATCGTGAGAAAGTCGCTCAATCCAAAGGTTCCAATAAAGGGGAAAAATACGGAGAAAATGTAACATCAGTAACAAGTGTGCCAAATATCGCTTACGATATTGGCAACAGTTCTTTTAAACCTCTCGAAAAAAAAGGTCAGATCCCCATTTTTCATAGCACTAAAGAAAAAGACAGTTCCAAGGTTACAATTTCTGACAACACAGCTACTGAAAAACACACAAAGCCTCGTCCACCTTCGCCGGGCCGTCTAGACTCCAAAGATTTGTTGGGACATCTGGTTAAAAAAGTTTTGACTTCGGCTGCTGCTAAGCAACCTTATTCTCCGAGCAATTCGTTTATAGTCGAGAACACATCTGATGTAAGAAAAAACAGACTTTCACCCGGCTCCCAGGATCATAAGAATTTGGGTCAGTCTTTGTACAAAGAATCGAAAGAGCCTTCCAACATCTCATCTTCTCCGCGTGAAACGCGTGGCGTGTCTCCCCAGCACGCCCAGGCAAACTTTTCATCGTTATGTAGTGAGAAAGTTTGTGACAAGAGTGAGAGCGTTGCCGAAAGAGACACTATAAAGGACTTATTGCCCGCCATACGCGTCGATTCAGTCCTAAGATCCAGTCAGGAAACATTCAACAACTCAGAGGAAATGGCGGTAAGTGATAGATCTTTCTTGTCTTGGAAGTCATGGTCGGCCAAATTTTGAATACTATGACTTTATAAAAACTTTAACAAGTTTGCAGGCTATATACATTTTATTTACACGCTACTTGAACTTGTTGTAGAGTTTTCTCCTATTAAGGTGCTCACACTTAATCTACACGTCGTTTTGATATTTACACTGATTGTTCTCAACCACCACTGAAGTGTGACAAATAAAGCGTATTTGGTTCGTTGTTGTTGTTTCCTTAACCGTTTGTTTGAACCTCTGTTTTCATGATGGCTTTTGTGTTCACCTGCATAAATCTTGTTTTTGAAATACATAGTTCATTCCATTTTTTGTGAATTGAGATGCACATGAATGCACATGAAACCTTGAAGAAGTAAACTTTGTGTTTATCGAGTGACAAAACAAAAATTTTTTTTTAAAGACGTATTTTTCATTTTTCAACAAATTGTTCTTTTTTTCCAATTGGAGAAAGTCTAAAAAATTGGGTTAGGGAGAACACGACCCACGTTATGCTAAAGCCAACCTCTATTTCTAAAGAAGGTAGGAAAAACAGCATCGAAATTTGTTACACCCTACAATGATTTTACTCTCTTGTTATTTTGCTGTGTAATCGTGCCTGGCAGTAGCTAGTATACTCGCTTAAGTAACCAAGCCAAGTGACCGATGCGTTTCTATAAAAAAATTTTTACTGGCAATTGGTTTAGTTGAGGGCTCAGTTAGCAACGACACTGTAGCTTGCTATCGCTGATAAAATGTGATTGTGACGCAATGTTGTAGGTTACACCAAGTCTAAGGTCTGCCAATGAGACTAAGATGTTATCAACACTTGTAGAGATGATTCAAGAAGAGTTTGCGTTTGATGGTTACCTAGACGACGGTGTAGAGGACGTAAATATGGGTAAGGGATTCTGTTAAAAAGTTGCTTTGTCTTGTCAAGCAAAAAATTGATAAAATTGAGTTCAATAAAGAAAGTAAAAAAAAAAAAAGAACGAAAAATAGGGGTAAGAAGTTTCAAGTTTACTATGATAGATAGAAAATTACATCAGGTCGCTGGGAGATACGATTTTATCTTCTTGTGTTGTAAAACTGATATTGCACTCATCCACAGGGCTCACTCGCTTCTATATCATTACACCACATGTAATACAGTTTGTATCTTTGCCATGGAATATCCTCAATTTAGTATATGCCAGCTCGGCGCGATTTGATTGGTATCTTTGACTATGTTTTGTCACTGCATTGTTTAGTTTTAAGTATCCCTGATTAAAAGTTGTAATTGTCAGAAGATATGACACATAAAGTTTATGTATGTGTGTTTGTGGGAGATTGAAGATCACGATTTTCTTTCTGTTATTAAAAAACGTGGCGCTTAAAAACACGTTGTTGTCTCTGTTTAGTTACTGCTTAAAACGAATTGACATGAACGTTCCATTATTTGACTATTACTTAACTTCGACTTTATAGCACTTGATAAGCAATTTTTTTTCCTTTTTGTGCTAACCCGCTGACCTGTTTCAGCTGAGTACGTGATGTCGATGTGTGGTATGAGCGAACACATGTTCAGGGAGGCCATCATAGATCAGTACAGCGACCTGTACTGGGACGAAGACCTGTTGCACCGCATGTATCACGTGGTCACACAAGGAATGCTGTCACAAAGGTTTGTGCTATTGGTTGTTGTAAGCAGTCTATAGAGCGCCCGGGGTGCATGTGTGGTTATCCTTGTTTGACACATGGACGGGAACGTGGAGGGTGTGTTGATAATTGTTAGATAAGAGATTTACTGTCTGTCTCTACCGAGCTGAGAATTTGAATTTAAAATATTGTGCGCGAGCATTCTTGCTTGGGTGGGATAAAAAATATTACCCGTGTGATTGGTGGAGAATAGAATATAAATATAAAAAAGACTTGTGTGAGTAAACCAAACGACGTAAAAAGTTCAGGGCGAAGTATGATATTCTAACTGGCCATAATTCTTAGATTCATGAACAAATATGAGATTGATGAGATAATAAAACGGGTTGAAGAAACGGGGGCTTTGTTTTTCTCTCAAGATTTGTTTCCTGAACTCTGAGAATTGTTCTCTTGGCGTTTTGTCAGAAAGGCCGTGGTGCTATTAGAGAATAACCGTTTGTTGGTTACTTTGAAGTGTTACCAAGTGACTGAAATTGATTGTGTTCCTGTCTAACTTATAACCCATATAACTAATAAAAGTTTTTGAGTTTGGAAAGTTTTAAATCATGTTCTGTGCCTGCATATTAGTAAGTAAGTCAAACGTTCCCGTTCGGTTTGAATGAGTAGAACTGACGATTGGGTCGGGGGTGGTTGAAGTGAGACATGCTCTACGCCTGGGTGTTCATCTTATCTTTTTTTACACAGAAACCATCTCCAGTTTACAGAAAGTGCTGTTAGCGATACAAGTATTCCTCGATCCAGACTCTCTTTTGATAGCTCGCACTCTGATCTGCGCAGTCTGTTACGTCCATCCGTGACACGGATCAGCAGTGAAAGAAGCTCACTGGAAACCAGGGACATTTTGGTGTCGTCGTTTGGCGAAACTATCGAGTTTTTGCCCATCAAAGTTATTGCCCCTGAAATCATTAGGGACATTCAAGACGAATTGCAGCCAATTTTTGAAGAATATCAAAAAGTGATGGTAAGTATTGTAAAAGTAAAAAGTGGTGCATTTATATAGCGCCCTTTCCATGTACTTGCTCAAAGGCACTTTACAACGATCAGTTCAACCCTAGCGGACCAGAAGCATACATTCAAAGCGATCGATGTATGCTGGTACTCGTATGTAAGAAATTTAAGAAAAACAGTAAGCATGCAGACATTTAAGCCAAGTTGGTTGGACAAACACAACGTTTACCAATCAACTGTGTCTCAAAACCCTCCTAACATGTTTCTAAATCTTGTTATTGTAAGTTTGCTTGATTCTTGTTACATTGTTTTCCCACTTGAAAAGAACTGTTTTGTTTTGTTACAACAGCAACCTAAATATGCCTTAACACTTTTTTGCCCTCTAAACGAAAAAAAATGTCGTTGTTGCTCTTCTCGAGAGAAACCATTCGTTTTTTCCAGGGTGGGCTTCTAGCGTCTACAGTTGAAGATTTAGCGGACAAAATTGGAACAAAAATTATGGTACGTTTATAATCAATACTTAACGGGGTAAGCAGATATTTGTTAAACAATCTGAAAGAATGTGTTTTGTTAACATTAATTGCAACATCCTTTCAATTAGGAAATGTGGAAACCATAAAAGTTTCTTGGTGACGTATTGATGACGTCATACATAACTTGTTTCTTTTATGTTTTCGTAGATAGCTACAACGATGAATAAAACTGCTCTAAACGGGTCTGAATTCAATAACCGAATAAATATCTACAGTAGCATATTATTTACAAACGATACTTTACACGCAGGTTGAAAAGAATAGCAAAAAAGAGAAATTTTGAAAAAAAAAAAAAAAAACACAATGCAATGTTTTGAAAATTGATTGGCATGTTTGCTGCAAATCTTGAAAACAAACCTTGGACTGCTGTTTGATTAGTATACACTTCTAAAAATTTTACTGAGTTCTACATAAAAAACAAGATGATTTTGAAAATGAAAAAAGCGGCCTTTGACATTGTGGTTGCAATTGCAACAATATTAAGTGGAATACATATATTAAAAGATTTCCTATAAATTTTAGGAAGAGCCATACAATTTTAGCATCGTACTGCCAGGTATTCCAAAGTTACTCCGCCCCTCCCTTTCGGGTTGTATAGGGTTAACAGCTTTGACGACTGATTTCTTCTTTGTTGCTCAAAGAAATTGCTGAAAAACTTTGATAATTGATTTTTTTTTCTTGTTGTGCCAGAGCTCTTAACAGCTTTTACAGTTAGTCTCTTCCCTGTTGTATCAGAGAGATTGTTCAACAGCTTTAAAAATCGATTTCTACAGTGTTGATCAAGAACATTGCTCAGCAGTTCTGACAACTTTTTCCTTTTTTACCAGGGCATTGCTCAGCAGCTCACCCTTGAGCGGAGAGCGAAAAGGAAAAATACCGCCGCCTTTAACAAACTGACAGACGTAGAAAGCAAGAAAGGCGAGTTTTACTTGCGAATATGTAGTCGTTGTACGTCTTCTTACAAGAAACTAGTTTTCCGATTACTATATGAAAATTTGGCCTGCCAAGTTAGAGAAACATACGATGAAAATACGCCTAGGTTAAGCTTGTAGAGTTTTTAAAATTTTTGTAGCGAAAACGCTCCCTTCAAAATCACGTCACACTATGACGTCAGGAACGTGTACCTCGCCCCAGTCCATCCAAGATCGATTTTGAAACAAACGTAGTTGCTGGGATTGCTCTTGAAAACGTCAGCAGTTACTGATGTTCTACTGAAAATCAGTTGTTTTCCTTTACTTTTTGGCACCATATTAGTAAACTGAGGCGAGAAGCGTTTGACTTGACGTCTTTTTGTTGGGATTTTGGAAGGGACACTTAAGCGAAGAAAAGTTTTAACTCTACAAGCTGAATGTAGGTTTGCTTGCGTCGTATGTTTCTCAAAGTTTGAAAAGGCAAAAATTTTATAAAACACTTTAAGAATATAGAAAAACTCATTTCATGTCATACGCTTGTTAATAAAAAGCTGTTGTTTTTAGTGTGTAACAACGTTAATGGAAAGCTTCTTAAAAAATTGTGCGCAGTGAGAAAATGATTTTTTTTCTGTTTTTTGATTTGATGCTGATTTTGTGAGTAGTAACGTGACTAGTTCCCATACTATACGATAAGAAACATTTTTTGACTTGGAGCGTGTGTTTCCTACTAGATCCAGCGAGAGACCTGGCGACAAAACTGATGAAAGAAATTGAGGACAGCGACAAGAAAATTGTGTATTTAAAAAGTGTTCTACGTCGCCTGAGGGTATGAATTATGTAGTTACAAAATTCGTAAAGTTTCCAATTTTTTAAATTAGCCTGCGGTCTTCATTGCCGCGGTATCTTATTTTGTAAGCAGGATATTTTTAACTTTGACACCAATAGAAAAATAAGTAAAAAGAGAACGGATGAGTATCCTTTCGGGTAGTTTTCGTAAGACATAAATAAGATGAAAACCAAAGTGAACGTAAGTTTCGCATAAGAGCTATGAGCAGGGTGTAAGCCACAATCTACATACCTTTTTTTAAGACGCCGCCCGCGTTTACCTAATCACAACCTGGTAAGCTCTTGTATGTGTAAAATTTAAAAGTTGAATGATACAAATCAATTGTGACAATATTGTTCTTCTCTGTCTCGCGAGGCAGGCAAAGAGTTAAGCTTTTTGCTCTCGAGTGCCGAGCTTAATGTTATACAGTTTTCTGGAAACTGGATACAACTTTGTTAAAATTAAAGGGGAACCACTGCCACATGAGAAAGAGAGATTCCTTGATAAACAGACATGTAATCTCCCTCAACTTGACTCATTTAGACGTGTTTCGTTTTTAGTGTGTGTACGCAGAGCGCTTTGGTCTCGATGTGACGCTGCTTCAGTCTTTCGTCACCAAGTAAGTAGTTTTTTTTGTTATAACATGCGTTTAACCGAGAAAGGTAAGCGGCCACTCGCCCAACCTCTAGCCGGAGAGCCAGGCAAGGGCCTCGTGTGTAACTGAGCACAAGATGAATATATCATTTCCATTTTGTTATGCACCGATAAACTTGACAATTTTCAATCTTTGTTAAAAAACCTGGTAAAAAAGTGATGTAATGAGAAAGGCGATGTTACGTATCAATGCTGTAAGACTAATGAAGTTTACAATTGACATCTTTTATCAACTATGCCGGTGGAACAGTAACTTCACTAAAAATCGAGTCCCGGTCAGACCTCTGCGTTGTGTCTTTGGAGAGGTTTTTTACCCGTCTACTTGTGCCAGTAAAACACTGCTAAATGCGTACCAGCGCTAGCAAGTTTCTGCAGGGAGCTAACCAGCAATCAATTCATGTCCTGTC
>JANVCF010110986.1:0-12083 GCA_025388745.1 Hydrozoanthus gracilis
ACAAAATTCCTGATGATTTAAGGATAATGCCCAAGAATAAATTCAAAGAAAAACTCAGATCAATTCTATTTAAGAATCTGGAAAAGCAAGGCTACTATGCTGAAATCTCCAAGCTTGATTGGACTTCATAAATAATACGCAAGTTTTGTGTTTTGTAATTAGTTATATTGTTTTCTTAATGTAATTAGTTATATTGTTTTCTTAATGTAATTAGTTATTTTGTTTTCCTTATGTAATCCTAAGCCTGTAAAAGTTGTTACCATTTTCTACCCTTGTGACCTGCATTATTTATACTATAATTTAATTTGTATTTCCATTATATTTCTTTTTCTTTAAAAAAAAAACACAATCCCGCCTCGATTAGCTTTGCTATTTGCGGGAGCGTGTATTTATAAATCAGTATGTATGTAAAGATATCTGAATCAAACTTGAACTTGAACTTAAACTTAAACATCCAGCGAAGCATTCAGTTACGGTCATTCCGTTGGGCACGCTTATATGCTAAAATCTGTAATTTGAATTAGCATCGGCGATTCTTTCGTTCATGAATGAAAGCAATAAAAAAATGATATTTCTGGCAATCGAGCTTTGTTAAACTGGTAGAAATATCAGGTAAACAACTTTATAAGTCAGTATTGTCAAGTATGTAAATAAAGTGTTTTATGAGAGTGGAGCCTGTAAACAAATGTAAAATAAACAAGCTTGTGGCGCTTGCTGGCCTACATGCCCAAGTATCTACACAGTTGTAATGTTTGAATGTAGTGTAGTGTCTGATTGGGTAGTGTAGGCAAAATAACATGGTATTTTCAAAAGAATGATACGATATGAGATGAGATGGGTTATACCCAACTCGGCGCTGTGCGTCTATTTGACTTTTTACCATCTCAAGTCCAATGCGTGCTCTTGGAATAATTGTTAAATTACCAAACCAGATCAAAAGCTTGTTTTGACCTTAAACCATGCATGGCCTGAATTAATGTTTTGCAAAGTGCTAAACTCTATGAAAGTTTGTTTCATGCTATTTCATAGCTAGTTCACAGTATTGACCATAAACCAGAATGTTTTGCAAAGTACTAAACCCTATGAATTTTTTTTAATGGGTATTTGAATTTTATAGCTTGGGTAATTTCATAAGGCGATGAAACTACCATTTTATAGCACTATGAAGTATTTCATAGTAGTCTTCCAGTTTTCATAACATCTTCATAACTCTTTCATAGGACAAGCACCTAGTCGTGAAACAAACCTAACAGAAGCCAATTGGCATACAGTGATCGAACTAACCATGTTTGGAATATCAGAAATCCTGGAGGCAAAAAGCAATCAATTCATTTCCCATATTTGCTTAGAGAGGCCGAACCAACCATATATGGAAAGTAGACGGAAACCGGAAGTAAAATATCGAGTTTTTCTACCGGAACTAGAGACAGCTGCCTCCGCTATCGCTCCCGCAGCAATTACTTAATAAGGTGTCATAAAAAAGCCATAGCCCCCAGTTAAAACGACCTTTATCTCATAGTTGTATTCGTGGGAGAAGCTATTTGAAAAACCTTTGGCTTTGTTTTTCAAAAGGTTTCTAAATACTCAAAACAACAAAAGAACTTGATCGTAGTGCTCTAGCTTTGAATTTGTTTTCACGTGTTGAGAAACCCAAATGAAACACTCGTCCTCATTTTTCAAATATTCCGTCTTAAATAACGGTCTCTACAGAATGAAAATAGCTTTTATTGAAGTCAGAACAAAGACAGTGTTTGTAAATCGCAACAAAAAGTGGATCGATTTGCCCAACCAAGGTACCTAAATCGATATTGTATATAAACCAGAACAATAGAAATCAGTGACTAAGCTTCTAAATTTCTTGTGGACCATGTGTTTAAATACACGAAGATCGACTGGCGCTACTTGTCAAATCATCATAAGTAATATTTAAGTTATATTGTTATAAGAATATTACCAAAGGCTATTTGCTAAAGCACATAGTTTTACCTATGTGAACAAAAATTTAGAGCTAAAATGTGATATTTGTTAAATGTATTAGACTAAAAACAGTTCTTAACAACCAGAATTAGGTTAGCCAAAGTTTAAGTACAGTCAGGCTTCAATATCTTTCTAAATAGCTTAAGCTCTCCGTCATTGAAGTATCTGTTACCTGTCCAAATTGTTCCTTTAACTCATTCCCTGCGAGCTCTTTTAGAGTGATCATTTCAGTTGCGGAAATTGAAGAAAGGGATACATTTTTAAGGACCCGAAGTTGTATTAATCTCAGGACTTAGGTACGTTTCTATTGTGTGGCTGTGGTTTACTTGATTTGGCTCGGTTTCTGTTGGGGATTTATTTGCTTGCAGAGGTGGCTATACGAAGGACTTGAGTTTTAAAGAAATAGTTCACGCAGAGCAGGCAAATAAGTAGTAGTAAGTACTTAAAATTACAGAGAGAACAGGGTGAGTAAAAAGAAAGAGTGATTGTGTTGTTTAGTACAGGTTTTATAGTAAGAGATACTCCTGACCAAATGGTTGGCTGTACCAAAGAGCAAAGGCGGCTGTTTGCTCGAGTCGTTCAAAAATTGGTTATTTAGTTTTAGTTTGTTGACGTCTTTTTCAAAAATTCGAGAAAGCAAGGAAACTGAAAACATGAAATACTGCCTTAAGGTAAAAGACTTTCACAGCGTCTAACGAAGAGTTTTTAGTGTGGTAAATCTTTTGTTAAGATATACCTTGATATTTAGGTCACCTGTTGACTTTAAGGCTGCCTTGCTACTGACTGAAAATGAACAACTGTTACCCTAAAAACATAAAATTAACCAAAAGAACTTCCACATGTTTTGATAACTTAACTCATTCGGACACAATAGCTGAGTCACAAGGCAAGGTCTGTTTAAGATCTCAATCAAAAGAAGAGAGGGGAAAAGATTATTCATAGGAGGCCAATACTATGAATAAGTGTTGTATAGAGAAAATTTATAAGTCTTTTCATAGGAGTTTGGAGTTTCACCGACATTTTTTAAATAATGAAATAAGGAAACTTTGACTTGCCTGAAGTGTGTTTTTTGCTCGGCGATAGCAATTTAAAACCATATTCGATGATTTTCAGTCCGGCCCTCAGTTTTCCCTTCCAAAACCAAAGACAAGGACGTTACTGAGAAAATATGTGGATATAATAGTTCCAGTCTTTCAAGCGACTAGAAGGTTTAGACCTTTCGAAGTCTCTTTTAAACCTTTACTTCACTGTCAAAAAACAAATCAGTGGATATAGATGGACGGCTAGTAGGAATATAGTCGATAATGCAATAATGTTTCTAACTAGAGTAAAATAAGTGGAGGTTTATAAGAACACTGTACAAGACACAATGTCATTGCCCTATTTTCTTACTGTAAATGTAAGGGAACATTTGAGGATCATTAAAAAAAATTATTGAATCCTCGAAAAATTTAAAATATTTAGTCTCAGTCTAAAACTAATATGTTCTTAACAACCAGAATTAGGTTAGCCAAAGTTTAAGTACAGTCAGGCTTCAATATCTTTCTAAATAGCTTACGCTCTACGTCATTGAAGTATCTGTTACCTGTCCAAATTGTTCCTTTAACTCATTCCCTGCGAGCTCTTTTAGAGTGATAATTTCAGTTGCGGAAATTGAAGAAAGGGATACATTTTTAAGGACCCGAAGTTGTATTAATCTCAGGACTTAGGTACGTTTCTATTGTGTGGCTGTGGTTTACTTGATTTGGCTCGGTTTCTGTTGGGGATTTATTTGCTTGCAGAGGTGGCTATACGAAGGACTTGAGTTTTAAAGAAATAGTTCACGCAGAGCAGGCAAATAAGTAGTAGTAAGTACTTAAAATTACAGAGAGAACAGGGTGAGTAAAAAGAAAGAGTGATTGTGTTGTTTAGTACAGGTTTTATAGTAAGAGATACTCCTGACCAAATGGTTGGCTGTACCAAAGAGCAAAGGCGGCTGTTTGCTCGAGTCGTTCAAAAATTGGTTATTTAGTTTTAGTTTGTTGACGTCTTTTTCAAAAATTCGAGAAAGCAAGGAAACTGAAAACATGAAATACTGCCTTAAGGTAAAAGACTTTCACAGCGTCTAACGAAGAGTTTTTAGTGTGGTAAATCTTTTGTTAAGATATACCTTGATATTTAGGTCACCTGTTGACTTTAAGGCTGCCTTGCTACTGACTGAAAATGAACAACTGTTACCCTAAAAACATAAAATTAACCAAAAGAACTTCCACATGTTTTGATAACTTAACTCATTCGGACACAATAGCTGAGTCACAAGGCAAGGTCTGTTTAAGATCTCAATCAAAAGAAGAGAGGGGAAAAGATTATTCATAGGAGGCCAATACTATGAATAAGTGTTGTATAGAGAAAATTTATAAGTCTTTTCATAGGAGTTTGGAGTTTCACCGACATTTTTTAAATAATGAAATAAGGAAACTTTGACTTGCCTGAAGTGTGTTTTTTGCTCGGCGATAGCAATTTAAAACCATATTCGATGATTTTCAGTCCGGCCCTCAGTTTTCCCTTCCAAAACCAAAGACAAGGATGGAGAGAAACCAACGCCATGAAGCTGACCTACACGTGATCGCTGCAAAATTTTTGCTCATAAAGCACAAGCAAAGGAAGATAGAATTCCAAACGTTTTAAATGCTGAGAGTTAACAGAGCTTCCGTTGTCGAGGTTACGAGCCAGCAAAGATTAACCCGCGGGGAGTGAAGTGACTGGTGTCCAGGCCGTCCTCCTTTACTATATTAACATATTAAAACCGCTTTTGAATGGCGACATTTTCAATTTTCTTCGTGGCTCGTAGACTCAACAACGGAAGCTGTGCTGACTTTCAATATTTCAAACTATTGGAATTCTATCTACCTTTGGTTGTGAATAGTTTAAAAGCGAGGGGACGCGATCTATGAGCAGAAATTTTGCGATGATCACGCATGGGTCAGATCGAATACAGTGGACTGAAACTCGAATACAAAGTCCTCCGTGTACAAGGCCTTGGAGTTTGCTCAATCGATGCGAACAGCAAATTTGCCATTTATTACTTTTTAAGGCAATTCCCTAAAATGTTTCTTTAAACATTTGGCATCTTTACCCCACAACTAATAGCATCGCGATACATTTTTTAAAACAAAATTGTGTCTTGACCATTTTCACGTGAACTCTAACGTGAACCTTTGCGTCGGCTTGTCTTGGGTAATTTATACAATAGAAATGGGTAAAAACCACTGAGAACAATTCTTCTTTGCTGCCGTTGTCCCGCGGACTTTTAGAGAAACGATTATAAAGAATTACTTTTTAAAGCTTGATATAAGCACGTGATTTATGACGTCTTCACTTGACAAATGTGGCACATACCCGCGTATAAAGCAAAAATTACAAACTGGTTAACTTAGCATTGCAAGAGAGACATGCTCATGAGAGATAAAGATTTTGACATCAGTGATGAGCTTGATAAACTCGAATTAGAAGTTAACACCCCTCCTTTTCTTAAGGAAAAAGTTAGGTTTGAGGAGGGAGAGGTTATCAATACCCAAACAATAGCAAGACCTAGAACTCGTGTCGAAAGAGCTTAGGTAAAGCGAGATGGTTTAAAATTTCAATTATCTCAGTAACAATGTTTAGAAGTGTAAATCAGATTTCGATTGACATGTTGCTTGTTTCCACAAACGTATAAACTACAGTATGAGCTTTTAAAATCAAGGAAGTTGCATTGTAATTTGCAAATATCAAACAGTGCGTTGACTTAAGCTGGATTTTTCCGACTAATCATGAAAGAGTATTGTGAGGTGAAGAATCATAAACAATACTAGTATCTATAAGTATTTTTTGATCACACATGAACCTAAATGTACCACAAGTAATCCACCTGCTACGATATTTTTTTCTCATTCAGTGCCAAATAATTATCAACATTTGACTTCTCATGACATATAGTTCATACAAATAATTAAGACATTTGGTAATGAAAAAAATGACAATTCATCGAACAAAAGTAAAATTCTCCTTAACTCATTCCAAAAAAAGTATGAGTTCTAGTTAGGAGAGTTTATAAACACAGCTATATGTTTTAACTAACATTACACAATGTGTTCTAAACTTTCTCTTTGTTTGTAAATAACCATCTTAAGAGCATGTTTAACTGTACAAACTGTTTGTTATTGAAGCAATGGGCCTTATCAATGACAATTAGTGCTTTAATTTCAACGATGAACGAGTCCTATCACATGAAAATCATACAAAAATGCAGTAAGATTGAGATAATACATGGTAATACATGGAAAAAGAATCAACTTACATAATAAAGAGTAATAGAGTCGATTATTTACCCTACGATCGCGTAACAAACGAAAGTGAACAAAATGTCCTACCAGAAATACATTTTACCACTCCTGGTCGGCGGTTACACTCCTATCGGTCAGCAGTAACTCAGTTCGAGGAGGTATGGTATACTATAGGGAGGCGAACTCAGTGCATCATTCATTTCCCAGTTTCCGGTTCATCGTGTTTTGTCAGTTGCCGATTACGACTTCGGGCGTGTTTGCTTGTCGAACACTGGTGTTGGCTATGATACAGACGGGCTGGTGTGCCCTGGGCACAAGTGGTCATCGAGTGCTTGCGAGAGCGGTCTTGAGGTTGATTTGGATCTTGTTTTGATGGAAAAACTGCTAGGGGAGCATCGTCTGTTGGTGGTATTTCCACTGTAGGTGGCGCTTCCACTTGCGGTGGTTCCACTGCCGCTGAAGGTGGCATATGTGGATGTGGTTCGGGTGCTGGAGGTTGTTTGGTAGTGCCGGCGAGGTCAGACGCTGCGGTGGACTCCTGAGTATTGGAGGGAGTGGCAGGTGTATACGGCCGTAGAAAGCGACGATTGCGTAGGGTTAGGCGTCCAGAGCCGTCAACATTTACTCTATACTGGTCGTGGCCAGATGACTATAGCACTGTACCTGATCTGTCCCACTTTGTCGGATGGCTGCCTCGCTGGCTTTGGAGGAACACCCTTTCACCAGTATATATTTGGCGGTGATCAATAAGTCGGATACTCTGAAGCCGGCAAAGTCGACGCTCCTCTCCGCGAGCTGGAATATGTCTGGTTTAAGCACTATGCCAGCTTGGCCAACTCGAGTGAGCAGGTCGATAGTTCTCCACCTGCAGTGCTGCTCCAAGTCGGTCTCGAAATAGATAGTGTCGTCCACACAGCGTTCCTTGCGTTTGAACGTGGAAAGTACGACGTGAAAACGGCGTTTGTATCCATCTCCTGACGATAGGAAGCCTCAAGGGCCCTGGTATAGCGCCAGTGCACGAATTGGGTATAAAAGTTGTCAGGTGACGATCCGACTCGCGCAGGGGGACGCTATGATATCCGTTCCAAGCATCGGTTACCATTTCCAGGGGTACTTTAAGTGTAAACTCAGTGACTCGTATCTTAAAGGATTACTCCGCTCTGTTTTTTCAGTTGACTATACTGTCTTATAAACTTATAAATTCATAGATATTTCAAGAAAAAAGTTATAAAAAGGATGACTGAAACTTTTTGTGCTGGTTATTTGCAGTTCGATCTAAAGCTGCAAGAAGTTCAATTGTAATGTTTGTTCATCTTTGTTCTATTCAAACAGAAAGGTCGACGCCCTGTTCGCGCTATATAATTTGCTCCAAGTATGTTGCGCGTTTTTCAGCGACCCCATTGGACATGCGCAGTTATGTTGTTTTCTCTTGGACTTGGTGAGTTGCTGGTAACATGCAAGTTTTAACAAGGTTGAAAATGAAAATAAAGATAAGAAACTGAAATTGAAATTAAATTTAAGATTAATAATAGTATTAAAAACTAAATTAAAATTGATGTCTAACTTAAAATTAAAACCAAAAGTAAAACAAAGATCTACTAAAACTAAAACTAAAGTTAAAATTGAAATTAAAGATAAAATCGAATTTGAGATTGGATTTGAAATTGCAAACAATGAACTTTTTTCCTCATAAAAATACATACAGCTGCTTCTGCGCCGAACGACAAAATTACAGAGAGCAATCCAGGTAAGATGCACTACAGAACAGTTGTGATTACGTCCCCAATTAACTTTGTAAATGCAATATTTCTTTTAAGTAAGTATTCCAATTTTGTTACATTAGTACATATCAATGTTTTCGTGCTTGAAAACTGGCAAGAATTGGGCTGAAGTAAAACGTGAGGCGTGAGTTTTAAAAGTATTTATTTTTCGGCGCATTTTGATAGATGTTGATTTAAGTTTTAACATACTTTTTTCTTTCCTTATTTTGATTTTATTAGTTTTTGAACCCGATTACATAATTAGATTTTTTTATCCGCTTTTACTGGAAAAGCTAATAAAATTTATAATACAATCTCAGTGAATCTCGCTCACTGATTGGTCGAGAGCGCAAAAACCGTGCTCTGTAAGGTAGCACACGGCAGGATTTTTGAAGTCTCACAAAACACTGAACAAAATCCGCCGCCATGTTCATTGCTTGCAAATAACCAGCTTTTTCAACATAAAACATGAAAACATGATAGCCAGTGAAAACATCCAATACTAGAATTCAAAGTTAATAACAAATAAAAATGATTTTACTTGGGCGTTAAACTGTGAAACCAAATACAAAAAGTTGCGGTTTGCTACAGTCGACAAGTCAGAGCTAGCTCAAGGTAATCCCTGAAAAAAGTTCGATGTACTCGACGAAAATATGGTTTCTTTTGTTGAAAGTTGTAAAAAATCTCTCCCAATTATCATGCGTTTCATTGGTCGAAAACGGCCAGCTTTGTGATAACTTTACAAAATTCGAAAAACAATGCAATTTAAGCTAATTAGCGAACTAAACCTCAAACTTGTTAAACTTTTTTTTATTTTATCCGACTTCTTTGTATTCTTTAAATAAAGAGTGAAAAAAAGAACGGGGATTTAAAAATAGTCTCTCGGATACTAACAACAAAGATTTGTTATTTAAAACATTTAAGTAACAGTCCGAGTATGAACTAGTGGATGGCAATGGAATGCAAAAAGGTGCTAATTGCGATATTATTAAATGGCTAAGCTTTAAAAATTGACCGTATTAGTAAGCTATGTATTTGTTTCTAGTACACTCATTCAATCCTTCTTAGTTGAAACATTAATTTAATTTCTATTTTTAAATTTAAGAAAAATTAAAAGTTAAATGGTTTTCTTTGCTTTTCTTCTTGAGTTCTATGATTGGCTAAATCATTGTAGCACAAAAGAAACATTGCTTTGAAATAGAGTTTTACTACTTTTTACTTTAAAACTTTGTTGTATACAAAGTGATGTGTTCGCAGCATGAAAATTTTAAACATTCTGGCGTGGGAAAAGCGAAATGCCGCAGAACAATGGGAGGCTCCCCTTTTCTTAGGCGGATCATTACTTAAGTTTCTAACCATAGTGACGGCCGAGTGTTGCACACAGCGTAGCTTTACTTCCATAGCTCCATTTGATATGTCTTGGCAACCAGATTCATTCATCAGAGTCCAGCAAGCAACCGTGATACTGTCCCGATCCAGATTTAGGGAACATGAATTTCTATTGGTACAGATAGCGTAAAGCTCGACGGCATGTTCTTAGGATGTGCTATCCAAAACGTCCAAATGAATTTGTTTTCTCCCATTTAATCTTGCCTCGCAAACACGATCGTGGTCATTTCAAAGTTGTCTCGATCGACGCGATATCACTAGTTGTGTTTCTCGGTCCCTACTTGAAAGCTTTTAGTAAATCATTGCTGCTGCAAGCAAGATTGTTTGTAAGAGGAACTGAGGTGACTGTTGAGCTTTTTATAGGGCGAACTTTCTAACAAGTTCGAGTCTTTTCCTTGATTCGCAACAGCTCAAACTAAAACCAGTAGAACTGTCTTGTGCTAGCAAGATGGCAGATGACGTGTAAAAAACGTGTAAAGAGAATTTGGATGCTGCATGATATTACCTTGAATGTCTCTTTGTTTTTTCATATTTGTTTGTTTTTTGTTTCATAAAAGCAATAAAACGCATTTCCATGCCTTGCTATTTTTTCAGTGCTCTCGGGGGAAATGTTGGTCGAATAGATAAACAAAATTGAAAGGCGCGGTTAGCTCATGACTGCCATGAGCTTAATCTAATACAAAAACACCTAAAAATGGGTTTGTGTAATCGACTAGAGGTAAAAATATAGGTTTAAAGAGTTGAACGACCAAATATGAAGTAGTTTGGTAAATATCTCAAATTTAATATACAAAACATTGGCGTTTCGGATTGTAGTCCTTCGTTGGAGTAACGATAGATGAACCAAGTCGTTGGGACTTGTTCACACTTTGGACACTCTAAGTCCCAAACAGATGATTTTGTAAGTGTTCATGTTTAAAAAGCCCTCTTATATTGTTTTTGATGTTGTTTTTTGAGGGCTCATACTAATTCTAACCCGAAAGAATCCCAACTTCAGATTTGTCTCCATATTCTATAGGATACCCAGTGAGTTGCGCTTATGTTGATTTGAGGTGAAGAAAAATCCAGTATCAAGACAAAAATCCCATCAAACTACCTTATAAGCCGTTTCAGAACCCAGGTGTAACTACTCGAGATCATCTTTGTTGGGCGTGACGAGTTTCACTAGGGAATACTTGCTTACTCAGTACAAAGCTTAAACAAACATAAAAAATCTGCAGGCACTCAAATAGTTCAAATCTTTTGTTTGCTTTTTCAAAGAAAAAAGATCCAAAAATGAATTGAATACGTTAGCCAAAGCATATACTGGCTGGAATGAAAGGAGATTGTCTAAGCTTATGGTTACCGGCTATGGCTGTTGGTGCGGACGAGGAGGACATGGAAAAGTCGTGGACGATCTTGACAAGTAAGCAAAAAACGCTTCACGTAATTTCTGCATCTGTAAAAAAAATAAACTACATAAGAGCAAACATGTGTTGCTGAATTACGAGTGTATACATACATACATACATGCATACAGGCATACACACACACAAATAAAGGTAGACAAACTGATAGCATTCGTTACTGTTAGTTTCAAGCCTACGCGATAATCAGGCAACGATAGAGGGGTTAACAAAGCGTTGTTTCCATAAAATGCATATGTTTTAAGATTACACGGCGACTTTTATTAAAAAGATCAGAACGTTTTGTTAAGAATGTTCATTGATCGTTCTTTTAATACATGTATATATACATACGTAGGAAGTTGATATGTTTCAATTTTTCCGTGGTACAGCTTACTTATCTTTTCTTTTGATTAGCTGCTGTAAAATACATGACCATTGTGCTAACGATGTGCTGCCAAGACTAGGACTAAATAACTTTTGCCCGGAAAGTATCAAGTATGGAATCACAAATACGCCATCGAATCCTGATAGATACGAATGTGGTAAGTCACTAGTTTACTGTACACGCTTTTTTGTATAAATGCTCAAAAATTAAGAACAAACTAAGACGGATCTGATCAGGTATAAACACAAATGTGTTTGTAAGTACGAGTTGGAGTTATTCTCACAATAAAAGAGTTAATGTATACGTGTTCCGCATTTTATTCACGAGTTAAGACGTCATCCTAAGATAATGTATGCATGTGATTCCCTAGCAGCCATTTATTCATGGTGTCTCTCCGGCCCACCCGGGACATCTTTCTCCTTATAGACAACTTTATCACGGGACAACTTTTGCTTGGAAGGTATTATTTTTTATAGAGTAGAAACCCTCGTATAAGAACCTAGTGGTTTGAGAACCCTATTGATTAAGTTTGAGCCTGACAACCTTAATTCATGCTTAAGAGCGAATGCACAGAAAAATCGAGCAAAATCAGCAAAGCGCGGCCACAGCTCAAAACCTAGCCTACCCTCATTTTCGGTTTGTAATAAGGTTTTAACAAGTTTATAACACTGCTGGTATTCAAATTTCAAAATGCGGCCGAGTTTGGGAATTATTTCAGATTTTCGATTTTAACCGTCTGCGGGCCTAAAATTAGCCGCTGAACACGGCAAAACAGTCAAGTGACAGAATTGATCTGAATTTCGTAAACAAGCAAATACATTGACAATTTTTCACTTACAACTTACAAAACAGATATCTAACCATTCAAAAACGTCAAATT
>JANVCF010111097.1:0-28616 GCA_025388745.1 Hydrozoanthus gracilis
AAATTGAAAGGAGCAAAAATAACATAAATTACTGTAACTTATCGTTTATACAAATAATTGACCCCTGTCTATAACACTTTAAAATATAAAGAAACATTTCCTACTCTTTTGGTTTCACTCATGAACTACTAAACAGACAGTGGCTGGCAGAGGGCAACTGTAAAAATTTTTCTGTTTTGAGCTACAGTTGGAATAAGGGCTGGATTGTTTTTGGAAGGACTATGGGGAGATTTAAAATTTTGATTTTTACTTGGCAATAGATATATTTAATTTTGGCAAATTGAATCAGTATTAAATCTTATTTTATGATAGACTGTTTTTTCTGTAAAATGGTTTTTAGGTCTGATACTTAAAGTACTCTCACTGGTATATATAAATGATGATATTGTTTCTATATGTAGCTTAATTCAGGACTATATGATTAATATGTAACTTTCAACATTTTCCATTTTCCAATTTCTAACAAGCTAACTGATTGAAATTTTCAATGGTTAACAGAGTCTTATATGTGTGGATATGTCTGACCCTTGCACAGTGCAAAAAGTTACCTTTACCTTAAGTTACCTTTTTTTAGCAGGTATTGTTTTGAATTTGGATTCTTCAACACTGATACCAATATAAAAAAAATAATTATACTCTTCAAATACTTTGAGATTTTTTCCAATCCATACTATCATTTTGCCCTGTATTTGAAAAAAACTGAAAAATTTCTCCACCCTGTACAAATGCTCTGCTCTGTACTATTAACAATCCAGGACTCCTGAGTAGCCTAAATCTTTACCTGCTCATTAATCCACGGGTGTTGCATTGGAGGGCTGACTTTTACTACTGGCTTGTCATTAGGGAACTGTGGTGGCAGGGTTCTATAACAATTAAGATTAATTAAGGGTTAGTTAGAGATTTTAGAACCATTGTCATCACCATCACTAACTCATTTTCATCACCATCATCTATTCATTATCTTTACCATCATCACTATCTGTAATAATATCATCTTTATCAGTACAAACATCATCACCACCACTATCATCGCCCTCACTGCAACCACCGTCACCACCATTCCAATATTATCACCATCATCATTATCATCACCACTACTATCACCACCATCATTCATCATCATCTTTGTTTAACGTCCGTATTTTCCTCATGGGGTTGGACAGGCGATGACTCTTCGCTACTGAACTCTGTCCTCCACTAGATATTCCTCTATTCCCATATTCTCCATATCTTTTGCAATGCACCTCCTCCAGCTCTTCTTGGGTCTTCCCACTGGCCTCCTTCCAGGGACCTCCATCATCATAGCTCTCCCTATAGTGCTCTCGTCTCCTGCTCTCTTCACATGGCCAAACCATCTCAGTTTGTTCCTCCGAAGTCTACTCTTTATGTCTTCTAAGTTACATCTCCTCAGAACCTCCTCACTTGGCACTCGGTCCCGCCATCTCACTCCGGCTATGTATCTCAACATCTTCCTGTCTGTAGTCCTAATCATTCCCTCAAGTCTGTCTGTCAGAGGCCACGTCTCTGAGCCATACATCATTACTATCACTAATTCATTATCACCATCATCATCACCACTACTCTCACCATCATCATTACTAAGTCATTATTACCATCATCATCATCGCCACTACTCTCACCATCATCATTACTAAGTCATTATTACCATCATCATCATCACCACTAGTCTCACCATCATCATTACTATTTCATTATTGCCATCATCATCACCACCACCACCAATTCATTATCACATCATTATCACCACCACACACCATCACCACTACTGTCACCGTCACCACCACCAATTCATCATTACTATTTAAAGTAAAGGAAAATTGGTGCATTTATATAGCACCGTTTCCACATTAATGCTCAAAGGCGCTTTACAATGAACAGGTTATCCCAGTGGATCGAAAGCATATAGGTGCCTCAGGCAGCCACTTCAAAGCAGTACATGTGTGCTGGTACTCATTTTACTGATCCCAGAAGGATAAAAAGCCGAGTGGCCTTTAGCAGGAAGGAAGGTCGCCCAAATATTCAACCCTCGACCAGGCTGGGAATCAAATTGGAAACCTCGAATTGGGAGGCAGAGATCTTACCAAGTGCTGTGGCAACCCCTCTGCTTTTCACCACTACCACTACCATCACCAACATCATCACCATCAAATGATCATCACCACTACCAATTTATTATCACCATTGCCTTTTTCATCACCACTACCATCACCATCACCACCACCAATTCATTATCTCCATCACCATTATCATCACCATCACTATCACTATCTTAATCACAATCATCAGCATCATAATCATTACCAACATCAACACAATCACTAGTTTAGCTATATTTTGAGTTGGTCAATCAATTCTTACCCAGAAAAAAAGCTTAAGTAAAAAATCATTTGTCTGCACAAAAAAGGAAGTCACTCAATGCTAAAGCAGTACTTACATGTTAAGGAAAACAGTCATGTTTCCAGCAGCAGAGAAAGTCACCCTGTACTCAACATCGCGTTGAACTTCAGTAACACTAAAAGAGAGAGAATGAATACTTTATGTAAGCAATTAAACTGCTTGTCTACACTAACACAACATCAAATTTTCAAGCAAATTATGTATCTATACGTTATTGCAAGTCCCTAAACTAGACCAATTGACAAACAGTGTGGTGAAAGAAAATGGCGTAATTTAATGTTCAACCCTTGCAGGGCTGGCAGTTAAACCTAGAAATATGCAATTATAGAAGACATATTTGCTTTGTTGTTGTATAAAATTAACACAAATAAGATCATTCATGAGCAAAAGCAGGATTTCCGCGACCATATAAATATATTATTTTAAATCATAACAGAGTGCTAGGTCTGTCCAGGAAAATTTTGTGTGAGTTTTGTGCCAAAGACTGAAGGAAAATAACGTCCCAACAAGGTTATTAAGATATAATATATTACATGGCTTCAGTTACAGATTAGTAAAAGAAACCAACAGATAATCTCTGCACACTCGTGGTAGCAAGAAATCAGTCCAACAACTTCTTGGTCCTGTACATGTATGGGAAACTATTGGACTGGCTTTCAGTCAATCAGTGCGCAGTGTTATTGGCCTTAGAAATTTTATTAGCAATGCAATAACATACACTTAATATAGGGACTATACATTAGGAGCTTAGTTATAATATTTAAACTTTCCCTTTTATTGAGACTTTTTTCAGTGTTGTGTTCAGCGCATGGACAACAACTGCGCAGTTGTTTCCCAGTTGGGATACATTTGACTTTGATCAGGGGCACAAGACCAAGAATCAACCAATCACAGCGCTCGTTTTGTTGAGTGAAATTCTGGTTAAATAACAACAATACATTTTACACATAATTATTCCCCCTGGCATGTAAATTAGTAAAAATCTCTGTACTGAGATGTAGCTATAAAATTAATGCATTCCTCTCCCCAACCCTACATATCAAGAGGTCAACCTTGCCGTTACTCTAGCATCAAAACACTGCATGCATAATGATAAAGCACGTCCCGGTAAGGAAATTCCCAAGAAAACCTCCACCTCTAACGTCTTTACATCCATGTAAGCGTTATTCGCCAGTAGTCTCATAGCCACTCCGTTTTCAACATTGTTATTATTGTTATGTAAGTAAGTCTTAAGGACGTGTTGAAATAAAGACACCGTTATAAATTGTTGACGACCAGCCAAAAAGTATATTACATATGTGAGTGCAAATGTTTAAAATAAAGCAATGACTAGTGTACATGTTTAAATGGTGTTCATTCAGAAATTTTTGAATATACGTTTCAAACGGTTCTTCGTATTCTAAAGCCAAATAGTGATCAAAACTTAAGAAAAAAATATTTCCCACTAAGCAAACAATAACTTGCACAACAGAAGATATCTCCTAAATGTAAGATTTAAGGTGAAAATGTTACGCTCACTTGTGGTGAAATGTTCTCAGCGTCTCGATTTGCTTGACTCGTTGTTGCTGTAGTGCTGTTGGTGGCGGAACGCTTGGCTGGGTCGTACTTGAAGACGATGAACCAAAAAAATTCATCCAACTCATCTTACTCGAATATATAAAGGTTTTTAACTACAGAAAAATCTTCATTTCCTCTTTTCCGCCATCTTGAAAACAACAAAGATGTCCTTCGGGTAGCCGCTGACCACTCATTCATGAGTTAATGACGTATCAGCTTGCCTAATCAAATGTACTACTCGCTTTTTTTCATTAGAACAAACTTTATAAAAACACCCAGACTGAGATTTGCCTAAAATTAAGAACAAGCCAACTTTAAGATCAATCATGGGCTGAAATTTTGGTCAAACAAATTATTTGAATTGGGAAATATATGCTCTAAGTTCATAATAACATTTCTAACGGCTCTTTTCTTCTTTTCATTAATTTTCTTAAAACTGAGGTAGCCAGAAACGGTCACAAAAATTGAATGCTTCTATACTTTTCATACATGTGTAGCTACAAAAAAGAAAAATCATTTTCGACAAGTTATTAATCTCCCTCAGCCCGTGCTTTGGAAAATCCTTGGATACTATGGAACTCCACAGAAAATTATATCCATCATACAACAACTGTAGGACGGAATTACATGTCAAGTAACCCATGGAGGAACCGTGACAGATCCATTTCCAGTGTCAACTGGGCCGAAACAAGGTTGTCTTTTTTCTTCACTCCTGTTTTTTCTTGTGATAGACTGGGTTAGCAGAACAGCGTACAGCAGCCCAACTATCATACAGTGGACACTGACATCACGGCTAGAACACCTCCACTTCGCCGCCGATATAAATTCTGCAATCTACCCATCGCCCGCGAAATCAGTCTCAACATCAAGCTAACAGACTCAACAGCGGAACGGACTGGCCTCTACACCAATGCTCAGAAGACTTAAGCGATGAGAATAAACTTAAACCAAACAGACAGTAGCCACCTACTTGGGATCTGTAGTCAGTAAATCAGGGGGCACAGGCGAAGACATCAAGGCAAGGGAAAGGAAGGCCCAGAAAGCGCTTGCCATGCTAAGACCAGTGTGGAGGAGCAAAGCACTAAGAACGAGCACTGAACTTATATTATTTAACAGTCAATAACGTAAAGTCATTACTTCTTTATGGATCTGAAACTTGGAGAGAAACAATATCTTCCATGAAAACAGCCCAAGTCTTCGTAAATAGGTGGCTGAGAAACATCCTTGGGATCACGTGGCCAGATACCACCAGCAACACAGATCTATGGAAGAGATCCAAACAACAAACAGACACCTGAATACGCAGATGGAGCTGGATAGGCCATACACGTGCACCAATCTAGTTCCATCTGGGGAGTCAGGGTTGCTGAGTGGCTAGCGCTCGTGCCTCCCACCACTGTGGACCACCGGGATCGAGTCCTAGTTTCCGCATGTGGGCTGAAGTTTGTCGACCTCAATCTGACTCCAAGGGTTTTTCTCCGGGCTCTCCGGTTTTCCTCCCTCAACAAAATCGACGCCCAGCTAATTCTATCTGGCTGTGGAGCTGTGCTCCGAGGTCACGCATGGGCCGTATACCGGCAGCAATATGCGCCTTAACATGCTTTCGGTCCGACCTCTTTGAGCCGCGTCCTTCGCAATTCAGTCCACGCGACTGCAAGTAAGGGCGATTAGCTCGCTAGATGTCATTATTAGATGTTATCATTACACTTGGAAAATAAGAACTCCGACATTACAAAGCAAGCTCTAGAATGGAATCCGCAAGGAAAACGAAAGCGTAGAAGACCCAAAAACACCTGGCGCAGAGGGCTAACCTCGGACCTGAGGAGAACTGGTAAAACCTGGGGAGAAGTAAAGAACGTTGCACAAGACAGAGGAAGAAGGAAAGCGACTGTAATTGCATTATGTCCCCCTTGGGACGAAGTGGATTGAGTCAAGTAGTCGTACCCAACCCTCTGTTACCCCCAGTATTATAACCCCACCCTCTATTACCCCACCCTGTTATTATCCCCCTCATTCCATTACTCTACCATGTATCACCCCATTCCACTACCCCGCCCTCTACTATCCCCCACTCCATTTCCAAAATTGAAAGACCGGTTGGAAACGTTATTAAGAACTTACACATACATCTCACTACTCAGGATTAAATAAAACTTTAAAATTGGCAGAAAATTTTTTTGCCTGCCAGTGATTGTTTTTATACAATTTGTTTTTATACAAAAAACCGTCAGTAACAGTGTACCCGACTGGCGAAATGCAAGACCGTGAGCATTCCCGGACGTACTGACAAGGTGCTATCCTGGTAACAACACTAAAGATTTCTTTTGTGTAAGAACATCGGGCTGAAAATCGACCAAACTTTACTGATAAGAACATGATAAGAACACACCCGATATTGAGGAATGGCCGAGAAGTTTATTTTCCGCTAAAGGAATTTTTCCTTCAAAATATTATGTGTTTTAATTTGAAGATAACCCAAGGACTAGTACTAGAGGTTTTTCTCTGTTTTAGCAGGGAGTCCCAAAGGATAAAAAGTGGCTTGTTTTTGGTGGAAGCTTCACGCCCTATATTGATTCTAAGAATGAATGATCTAACGAAACATCACAAAATCGTGGAATTGGTTTCTTTATAGTTTTTTGTTTCCGGAACGCTTGCGCTTGAGACTGAAAATAAAAAACGAGGCACACGCTTTTTAAGAACCAGTAATATTTTCCGAGCCCATTTTTCTTAATTATTGCATGTTCAACAAACACGTATAATTATATTTACTGAGAGTATTTTAAGAAACTTTTGGCTAAAACCCGAAAGAAGTATTTTAACACTAAAGCCTTGGCCCAAAAATAGGACGTTCTTAATATATTTATATAAAAAATGCATCCGATTAGTAAATGGAAGTGAAGTGTTGTGAAATTTTTACAGCGAAGGCTTTGAGCGGTAAGATCTGTTTTACAATTACAGCTTTTGGGTCGTTTTCACGAGATACTCGGTACATTGGTCAAAGAACACGTTTACTTGCAATCTTTGGATTTACTATAGTTTTAGTTTTTCGCGATTTCCCCCCTTTTTGATAGCTTGATTAGTAAGCAGTGTTGTGGTCAAAACACGTAAAATACTCCTTCAGGAACTAACTATCAAAGTAATGAGCAAAGATTGGTCGCTGAATCCTGGGCTGAGCCGTGATGTCATAGACCTTCATAAAAAGCAATCTGCGCATGTTTGTAAGTTCTTTCCTAAAAAGCCTCAAAAACTAACCAGGGTTTTTAAACCTGTTCTTAGCAGTTTTATATAACTAGCAAAATGCATGGAAAACATTAGTTCAAGGCTCTATACGTAAACAGCTAGAGAGTGAAGTGGCACAGCCTGACAGTCTTAATTCCGGCCTTTAAAAAAATTGACCTACACGAAACTAAGGAAAATCGGGTATTCATGCTTTGGTTGCTAGAAATTTATTATATAGTAAAGTCCAAGGCAAGATTTATCATTTGCTAGTACAACTCAAGCTTTCTGTGTGGTTATCAAAGCCGGCAGAATCCTGCATGGGTTTTCATCTCACACCCCCAGTTCATTTATTCCCCACCTTTCCCTTTCTGTGAACCCATATAACATTTTCAAACGGCTTCGTTCAAGAAGATCGTATTGTTTAGCTTACTAATAAAGTTGATCTGAACCCACAATTTTTTTAAAGAAAATGAATATTCGTTATTTTTATCTTGCGTGCAAACATTTCGAGAGCTTTTTATCAGCCGTTTAGGTTCAATTGTATTCATTAACGGATCTTGAAATTTTCAAGTCTGACCATAATCAGGCATGGAAAATATTTACGACACAGCATTTCGTCTTTTTTACAACCGGCATTTTTTATCCTCGAGTAACGGAGAAAGAAACAATAGTCGAGTTTAAAACAGCAATTTTTCGGAGATCAGAAGATTCCTTTCATATTCTGATGAATAACTAGATATTAATCTAAGCTAAATAACGCCTGAATTGCGTTAAAACTATGTTTCGCTCGTACACACAGAGAAATTGTCCTTGATAGCTCATTTAAATGGAAACTTCCTTTTACTTCGAACTCAAGAAGTTCAACTCTTAGTAAAAGATCAAATACTATAGTTGGAAATTCGTGTTTGTGGTGGGACAACTGTCGGTTTTTAGAGTTTTTTTAGTTTTTTGTTGAACAAACTGTTTGAAGATAAATTGTGAATAAGCAAACAGCTGTAGTGACGATACAACAAATAGAGCGCTCGCGACAAAATTAACAGATTAAAGAAAAGTATTTATAGAGTAAATTCATCCAAAAAGATTAGAATTAAACAACAATGTATCGGGCTCTTGCCTCTAGGCAAAATGTGTATATTGATTCCTTTTTAGTTTCTATCTTCGATTCTAAATTTGTCAAGTTTAAACGATGAGAAGCCATAAATGCGACGCACTTCCAAGCCGAAAGAATTTTGTGCGGAAATCGTTTTCTTTTTCAAGGTAATAACACTCGCAGCTTGAGCATTTGGTTCTTTTGATTTTAAATTTTAGACTTTATTTTGATTAATTATGCTATCTTAGTGTGAGTTGAAAAACTTCCATTTTCACGACGTTGAATTGTTTACCGTATCGCGGTACAAACAATCGAGATAAACCTCTGTGTATTTATCCGAGATAAATCTCCAACTTAACGGGTGCTATTATACTCGAACTTTCTAGT
Organism: Hydrozoanthus gracilis; assembly: GCA_025388745.1. Taxonomy (NCBI): domain Eukaryota; kingdom Metazoa; phylum Cnidaria; class Anthozoa; order Zoantharia; family Hydrozoanthidae; genus Hydrozoanthus; species Hydrozoanthus gracilis. Next base: position 8,672 of record JANVCF010111097.1, read on the forward strand.
ATAATAGCGGTTTTCATTTCAGTTTCAAACATTTGCATTAATGGTGTCACAAATAAATTTAGGCAGTCACTTAGCAAAGAAGTGGTCACTTTGTTTGCGTGTTACGCAGCGTACCTTTCATTTCTCTTTTCTTGACAAGTTGATGATTTGAAATCATGCTTCACAATTACTTTTGTCTCCTTTCATGCCAATTCACAATTTGTTGTAGTTTGAAAATAAAGCCTAGGTCTACTTTCAGTTTTCTCTTTTGTTCTTACAGTAATAAAGTCTGTTTCTCCACGGGCGGTTTTGAAAATAAAATTGATGTTCACCTCGACATCTGCTGTAAAATTTAAATAAACAGTCTAAATGCTGCGACAAAGTGCAATCATTATATTTTTTAGAGTACATATACATTGTTTAAGTAAAAAGTGTTTTCTTCAGACAGAAAACAATCAAAGGTAACAACGTTGTTATTCTAAAAGAAAATGAGAAAAAGAAAATCGTGTTTATTATATTTTCCCGCGGGAACAAAAGGTAAAATTTCTGTTTACGGATTTGGTTTTGTAATAAACGGACCGCGAGAGATTTTTTAGTTTCCGCCACCGTGGAAAATGAGCGAACATTAAAAAGCGATCAGGTCTATTTGTTGTTCGCGTATAGTCATAGCACTTGAGTTTGTTCATTTTGTCGGGGATTGAACTGAAGTACAGTCAAATAACAACATAGTTATAATGTCATGTTTTTGGGAATCTTTGATAGATCTGTGTCACATCCTCAAAAAACATTTTTTTAATAATGAGCTGGTGAAAATTATAAACAATTTTTTAAAAACCATTTTTTAAAATGGAACTTTATTCTTCGTGGTCAACTGCTTCGTGAGCTAAAAAGTGCGATTATAGCTTGCAAACAATAACTGTCCAAGACAACAAACTTTTATCATAACACTATTTTGTGCTGTGTGGGTAGGAAGCTGACCGATTGTGTCAGGATCTTTTGATTGTCGAAAAGAACAACCCAACAATTGAATATATATTCGCACCAAAAAGTAAAAAACGTCTGTAGGTGAAAATTGTTTTAGCCTAGAAAACACAAAACCTTACAAAATGGCTAAACTTCAAAGGAAGTAAGGCAAAAGTTCAAATAAGAATTAATGAACGTGATTGGGCAATTTACTTGATTCGGAAACGTTGTTCATGTTTAAACAATGCAATGATAATTGCAGATTTCGAGTTTTGTTGTAAGCGTGGCCCCTTTTCAACACCGTAATAAATGCCTTTCAACGTTACAATAAACTTCTAACATCTGCCAAGTCATTAGTTTCTCTGATTGTTCCAGTAGATTTTGATGTGAACTATAATAAACGAACCTGGCTTTAATCTTAACCGAGTTTTGTACGCTACGAGCAGTCAAAGAAAAGCAAAATTTTCTGCTTCACATCCCTCCGTTTTCCCAAGGTGTATTTACTGTTGTTACTTGTTAAGCGGCAGTTCTTTGAAGCGATTGTTATCAGTCAAGACACTTAAGCAGGCGATAAACAAGAGAATAGGCAGGGTTCGAGCCAACGCCGTTCGCCAATAGCTTAATTCGTGCCTTTCATTCCGCGTTAGCCTGTATTTACTTTTTCTTTTTTCGGGCCGCTATTGAGGCAGTGTGCGTTGTAGATGTAATCTTTTGTTATGGAGATGTAAGTATTAGGGGCAATTGTAATGCACAGGGTTTTGTTATTCACTTTATCTCTTCTTGATCGTCCATTTATTTATTTATGTCATCTCTTCCATTCATCACCTCATGTATATTTTATTATGTTGTTATTTCTTTCTCTTGTCTTTCTATTTCTTTTATATAATTATAAATACGCCGAACGAGATTTGGGATACAGATCGATATAGGCCGCTTCGGCAGGTTTTGAAGACTAAGAACAAATCCTGCCTCGAGCTCAACGCTGTTTTCGTAGATTCAAAACAGAATTGCGCTACTCGGGGCATGTTTGCTCACAATGTTTTAATACAGCAACTAAGATTAGACCCGGCTTCCGTTCAAAAACAGAATTTACAGGAAATCATTTTCATAGCAGGGAGCCTTTCATTCGTATTACCCGTAATCATAAAGGAAAAAACGCTTCCTCCAAAGCAAGGAAGCTTCACAGAAGGGGAGCATTATAGAAACATAATTCTTTTCACCCAATTTAGGGGGAAGTTTTGAACTTTTTAGCCAACGGTTTAAAACCTTTGTGATCGCTAAGCACCCAAAGTATGTGTATTTATGCAGTTTCAGATAGTTTACACCTCAAAACAATCAAAGCGCATATGTAGGCTACCGAGACGTGCTCTCCTTCATTTTTTCGCATTGGGTCCTTCTGCTAAGTAGCAGACGTGGCGGGGAAAAATGCTCGCATTTTCAAATCAAGTGATTCCCCGTCAAACTCATACAACTGAACCAACAACCATTAAATTACATTTGCCTGTAATTTTAATGTCGATCAGGCCATTGAATATCTCGGTTAGCTTTGTTAAGAGAATTACAAATTGAGAAATTCACTTTCGTGAATAGTTGAGTTACTTCTTCCCGCAATTTACATTTTCAATCTTGGCGTTCGTTAATAGAGTTGTGAAAGCCACTAACCGTTCAATAAAAGACGACTAACTAACCTGTACATTTTAAACACACACACTTGAGAGTTATATGCGAATTGTTGGCACGTTGCACATGAGCAACTGCTTTGCTTTGTCATTGAATTCTTTTCCCCATTACCTCTTAAGGGAATGGTTTCGTCGCGGTAAAGCCATGAAATCCATGGGCTCGTTTACAGATAACATAATTTACACTAGCCATTTTTATATTGTTCGTAAACAGCTCATTCTGATAAATACATTTAGAGTTCAACTAGAGAAGTAGATAGGCGACTGGCCGCCTTACATCTTGTGTCTGGAGAGAGCAGTTGCACGGTACTGTGTACTGTCCGTTCGAGCCCTGAACTGCGTGAAAATGAGAATGAGGGCCCAACTGCCCGCTACCGGGGACTAACGGCATTCCCGAAGAACTAAGTAGGGCCGAGCTCGATGACACTCCACTGGGGTACAGCGCATGAGGATAAATTCCGCCTGAACCTAGATAGTCCGGTCGTAGCGAACTTGGCATTTCAAGGCCGCACAGTCGATCTAAGCGCGACCCATGACCCCCACTTGAAAGATTGCCTGCGTCTAGGCCATACGATGAACCGCTCACCGGGAGAAAAGACCGCGATTTACTGCTATAAGTAGTAAGCGACTCGGTGGTGCTTAGCGACGCCGGCACCGAACACACAGGAGGCGTGTAGTCCTTAGAATATTCCCTGTACTTGGACACCTCTTCGGCAGTAGGTATACAAGGCAAAGGAAAAGGGTAACGGTCTGCTTTTTTCAGTAAAGATTTGGGCTTTCGTCGAGGCCGGTACTTGTAGTCTGGGTGATCTTTCATGTGCTGTGCTCTCAATAATTTTGCCTCTTCGACAAACGGTAGTTTGTCTTTATCTGTTAAGTGCTTCCATTCAATGCCAAGCCGTTTACTGATCTCCGAGTTATGCATTTTCGGATTCTCTTGTGCAATTTTCCTCCTTTGCTCGCGGGACCAAACCATGAAGGCGTTCATGGGCCTCTTAACGTGGTCGATGGGTTTTGACATTTTGATTGGTATCGGTTGTACAAGCACGATTCTATCTCCTAGTGAATTCTAGGTCGTCAAAGATTCACTGCTACTTCCTATCACGTCAATGGCTCGAGCGAAATGACGGGCGAGCGGTCTGCACGCGCGGCAAGATCAAAAGTCTCTACTGTTAGGAGCATGCGTGCACGGTAATTGAGTTGTAACCGTGCATGGAATCTTTCAAGCTAGTGTTTTTACAACACGTCATTTTGTGAAAAGGCTATCCAATTAGATTCCGGCAAATTATATTCAAAAATGTTCTTTGAGTGGTCCTGCCAAAAACACAATGTTTTGAATGTATTTTGTTGATTAGTTCTCCAAAGAGATATTTGGATTTTGTAAATAATTTTCTTAGTTAGCTTTGCCGCTCGACAATGCGACCACTTTTTGTTCTCCTGACAGCAATTGGCTCGCCATTGTTCGAGGACAATACGAGAAAACTCAAGCTATCCGAGTTTTGTCTTAAAATCTATGCGAGCAAGCCCATTCAAACAAAGACCGAGTGTGTTTTCTTTTTCGAATTTCGTTTGAGTTCCGACTTGTCTCGAGCAGGCTCTTTTCTTCTAGTCGACAAACAAAGAATTAATATTCGACTCGAGCAAAAAATTATTAATTTATATTAAAGTTTATGAAAGTAAATAGTTATTCACATCCGATTCTGTGGTACTTGCTGTCAGTTTCTTGGCAGAATTGCCACACAAATGATCAATTATGAAGCTTTTATTTACATACTTAGCATAAGAATACAGTGCGCTCATGAAAAGCTGGCCTCTCCACATGAGATAGCCGAAAACAAAAGCAAGCTCAGAGACAAACAAGAAAACAAAGCCACTCGCCGCGCTACGGGAAAAACTCAAGAGGGTCACGTGCCTAAAAAGAGATCGCTTTTTTGGTTTGTATCATTTGGTATCAACACCTCCTCCACCATTGATTTTTAATATCAAGAGATTATTGAGGGCCTTCATCCTTTATTGAATTACGATTTTTACACAACGATTGATTTATCTCTAGTTTGCATTTTCAATTCTAGCTTTATTGCTTGGCTGATTTATTGCTGCAGGGGAAAAAGGAAACTAGGGAATAAGTGGTCTTTATGAATAGCCTTTACTTCCCTTCTTTAATAATCTTTTGTTTATGAACAATGCCCTGAAAGGACTTTCTCGTTACCATAATAATTCGTGAATACACGCATTGAAAACGTGTTTTCTTAAGAGGTTCCGCCGATAGAACTACGGTATTACCATGAGAATAGTAGAATGACCTGCTTAATGAGATCGTTTGTTGAAGACAGATTTCAAATTAAAATTGCACCCACATAAATCTTTATAAAACCCGAAAACCTCGCAATGAATATGCCGACTATTAGTAAAAGGTTTAAGAATTGTAAATCGCACAATTGTTAACGATTCAAGTGTTAAGTGCGTGGAGCAAACGACTAGTGGTAAATCCCACTTTTAAATGCTTAATTATTTTACGGATTGTTCCGTGTTTTTTCGGTAGAGAAAAATCACACTCAACTTTCAAGTCCTATCGCCGTCTGATCAACAAACTCTGCGCAGAAGATGAAAAGCAGACAGATTCCAAAGTTACCACAAAGCCTCAAGCCTTTATATCGGCTAATTATGTCGTGAAACAATAATATGGCGACAAGGTTTTTGTGGTGACGAATTATTGTTCACAATAAGGCCGTTTACTTGTTCGAGAAAGAGCTTTTTGTTATTTTGTTGTATTTGTTTGTTTATTTGCCTCTCCAATGAAAGAGTTGCTTATCATTAGGTAAGATTCGGTCAAAGAACAGTAAAAATCTACTGGCTAACGGGCTTGCTAATTAATCTCAATCATTTTGCGAGCGTGTTTCTTTTTACAAAGACATTTTCAAACGGATGTCAAAAGTAATTATTCAACCTCGTTTTTAATAATGGAGTTTTGTATTATTTAAAAATTTATCGAAGAATGTGAGCAGTGTATTTAATAGTAAATAAAACCAACAATTTGAAAGAGTTGATTGAATAACTAGTATAAAATCTGTTTTTTCAGTGATAAGGTCCGAAAGGGAAATTGCTTACTCGGCAGGGAGCGACCGACCCTGGCGGTTCAATACAAACGACTATTATTCACACTTTCAGCTCTCTTTGTCTCACTTTCGCCGTAATATGTTTGTATAAAAAATCGGAGAGCTGTGTTTTTTCAAAACATCTAGCAATCCTTAATCTTTTTCTTACCCACTGCCAACGGTTTTAAAAACAGATTTAATTCAAATTCTACTGAAATGACTCACCGAGTCTGAGTAATGGCACTGTGACGATATTATTGCGTTATTTCGTTATTTTTTGACATGGCTTTATTAAAAAGATGCCAGTAACACATTAGCTGAAGTCTTGATGAAATATTTATGGTCGAAAACAGTTTAGTTGAAGAGGAACTAGAAAAGCGAGGCAGGGAGTGTGTTAAAGTTATATATAAAAACATACCCCCTAGATGATCTTCTTGTGTTGCGAGCAATAGTCCGTGCGCACTTGCGCAGCGGGGAGATAGCTTGGCTGGCAATTTCTGGTAATAAATCCTGTAGATACTGAGAAACGATAACACCAGGAAATTGCTTATTTTTTTCACAAAAACAAAGAAATATTATAGGTGTAAAGAAGCTTGGCCTATGCAAACCACAGAGTTTTAAAACAATTGGTTTGATATTAAAACCGGTACTCCGTTCAGACGTTTTGTGGTTTCAAAAAATTTCTTAATCTCAGGTTACAAAAATAGATGATTATTTTTATTGCCACTTGAGAAATCGGTTGGTGTTTTCTCAAAGAAATATGTAGAAGAAGGTTTGGTTAAATCAACGGAGAAATCGTGGCATTTTCCCCATGAAACTTCTACATTTACAGCCTATTACCGCCCCAAAAGTCATGACTTTGGTTTGGATAGATTTCTGGGTGCTTGATTGGAAAGAAAATTGATTCGCAGGTCTTCGATTGCAAAATTTTGACGATTCAAGTCAAAAGTTATAACAAATACGGGAGATAATATAAGCTAATTTTGCGCAAAACCACATTCTGTTTTGCATAAAGCTAGAATGGAAGAAAGGGAAACTGATCATTAGAACTGTTGTTGAAAGAGCGATTCCATTCCACACGAGAAACAACGATTTTAGGCTTTTGTCAACGCTAAATGAAGCGACGTTTAAAAATCGAACCGGAAAACTAAAAGAAAGAGTCTATTGATTATTTGCTTTACAGTTTGCCTTTTCTTAGTTGAATTGTCAAGGTTTCTTGAGTAATCACATCGTTCAAGAGAATTTTATTCGTTTTCTCGCGTTTGATTCAAAATTTGCATTGACAGTGATGTGCTAAAATTCTAGGTAAGTCTTTTAAGATTCACCTGTTAGCTCCCTGATAAAAATACAAACAAAGAAACATTTTGAAGTATAGACCACTTGGGTTAAACTAGACCAACATTAAGATAAGTTGATATTCATTTATGCTCAAAAAGGATAATAGCATGAATATCCTGACGGCAAATTGCGTAAAATTGACTCTTCAAATATAGATGAAGCTGAACATGTACAGCCGAACTATAACATGCTTTTAAACGTTGGTGATTCAGTGAGATTTCAATCCGTTACTGCTGAGATATTTCGTTAAATAAATATGTACAGATCATGTTTGAATGCACACATAAGTGGCGAGGCTCTAACAGAATATGTCGTCACACAATTTGTCGAGTACTTCCATGCAGGGTTTTATACCAATATTCACTGGTGTTGACGTTCTAAATTGAAAATCGCGGCTAATATGGTAACGCACAACCTTAAAAAACGACTTTGTTAAAAAGAGCAAACTTTCCAAATCAAAATTCGTTTTATTCACATATTCGGTCTCGGATCATGATGAACGGAAAACATCGAATTTAATTGTTTGCTACACTTGCCATATTATGTTTGCAAGCCGTATCGGAAAAAAGTAAAAAATTGTTGCTGCTGGTTAGAACTGAAGAGCAATCAAATTGAGGCCATATTAAGGCTCACCATTTCCCTTCTGGCAATATTTCAATGAAGTTTAGATTGTCTTCGCGGCGGTCCAGTTGCAAATCGTTTGTTGCAGCGTTATAAACAAGAAAATTGATAGCTGTTGAGAACATCAAACATTGTCGGATAAATGGAAAATGCTCCTGTCAGCGAAATGTCAAATATCAATTCTTTAAGATCCTCGTGATATCGGTATCAGTTTGATTACAATTCTTTAACTAGTTTTGCATTTTGACTTTGAAACGATATTGACACAAAGCTTGTAACAACAAAATGAAGGTGAAAGTATATTTTCCCCCTACAACTTAACTACTCATTACATGAACTAAACGCTAAGGGAACACTATGCAAAGATAACGCTTGATATGCATCACACAGTTAACAGACCACACAAGCCGGATAACAAACGTGAAAATCAATCTTCCTGGGTTATTGAGATTTACAAGTGTTTTCAAGAAATAAGACCGAATTTAAAGGTTATAAATCAGCAAAACCATTCTATTGTCTCTCTTCTGCCTTCACCCACTGCGTTTGAATATTACCAAGTCACCACGAAAGCCTTAAACTTTGATTAATGGCCTTTGGCCTTTTGTTTTCAATAAAATAAGTAATAGTATTTTAGTTTAACTGAAGCAAGAACCATGGAACTTCAACTGTACCCTTATATCAAAACCCAAACACCATTTTCATTTCGAGTCTGGACCAAAGTTGAGAATAGTTCACAAGTGTTTTAAACGGAAAATGGCACCATTGCCGATACCCACATTAACATTGTATTTGTCTGCAATTTGTTCAATTTAAGCGAGTGAATCCATATTCCCTTTCGAGAGTGTTGCTTTTTGACAGTGCTTTATTCAATTTCTAGAAGCTTTTTCTTTAGAGCGAGAAAACAGCTTAAAGTCCTGAAAAAACTCAAAATAAAAAAAAGTCGATAAAACTGAGTTTTCGGCGCAATTATCAATGTAAGCTAAGTAATTAGAGTCTAAACATAAAATTTAAGGAAACTGTTCGATGTTAAAATGATTCATAATTCATACTGCTGACTAAAAATAACCCAAGTTGGTCGATAATCGTACCATACAAACCTACCAAGCATCTGATACTGTGAAATATTAACCAGATGGCAGTTTCTTGAAAAATCACTTCAACCGAGTGTTAATCTTATTTTCAAAACACGGTTATTCTCAAAAATTTATTCAAATTCAATCTTCACTCTTCTTGTGGAGTTATAGATTGTACTAATAGATGTTTTCCACATGTGGTGAAATAATTAAGAGTAATGCGAAAAGTAAGCAAACTTTATTTCGTGTTTTGACCAAAGATTATGAGCTTTTCAACAATAAATTTATATTTATGCGACTTTCTTAATGACTACACACAGAGTTTTACAGCTATTTTCTTTCGTGTTTTCTTTGATGCAACCGCTCTGATTGTGTTGGCAAAAATGGCCCCAGCAGGACTACAAAGCTTTCTATAAAGGGTTTTGTCTTTGTCGCAATCGCTAAACACTCAAAGTAATTTAGCCCATTCATTGTGGTAGATTTTTCATTACTAAAAAAGCTTTGGCCATTGTTTCATCAAGAATAAATGGCATTTGCAAATTTGTAAGTTATGAAAAATATAACGTCGACATAAAAGCTTGAAAAGGCGATTTGAAGCTGGGAAATTGATGTTGTGGCTCTTAGCTTGAATGTAAGTCTCCGTGCTCTGATCAAAGAAAATAAAATGGAATAAAATTAAAAAATCTTTAGAAATATAAGGGAAGTTTCATGATTGCTAAGTAAGAAAAACAAAAACTAAATCGATGGAAAAAAACCAATAGTTGACAAGCCTTCAGAAGCTCTTGTATATTTTGTAGATTTGTTGAGACAAAAAGAAGGTTAATTCTTCCTTCATTTTAGTCGTGAAAGTGAAAAAATAAACTAAAATTAATAATTTCTACTTAAAATCTATCACAATACCGATCAATGAAGGGGAACAATGTGAAATAAAACTTACAATTTACGTGAGAAAGCATTGCATGTGCCCTTCTATGAGTGAAATACTGTAATATAGTCACAAATCTGTCTGGGTTTGTCTTCATTTCATTCATAAACCGCTAGTTTTTATAACGCATATCTTTGTTACAAATTGCCAGCCCGTCTAACCGCAAAAAAACTATACATGTCGTTATTATGTTTTCAAACGTGAGCACAATGCGTCATTCAAAAAGAAATGGTTTACAATGTAAAGCGGACAACAACTCGAAATCTGCAGACCGAAAGATGGAAAGATGGCGCCAATAGGAGTCTATTTGTTAATCTTTTCCACATATAATGTTTTACGAATAAAGAACAGATGGCGAAAAAGATTATAAATCAATAACACTAGAACACTTCAATCTTCACCTAATTTTATCTGTTTGATAACCACCGATGTGTTTCCCAACTCAAAACACTTTTATCTTAATCTCTCTGTTCCGCGTTCGAGTAGATGAATTAATATTTGATTGGAGTGACAAAGATAAATCGATTTTCGAGAAGAAAAGCCTAGTAGACATTTCCGATCAGCTCAATGTCACTGATGGCAGTATATTTCAGTCCCGTGTTCCGATATACGTTGAATGCATTTGGACTACCTCGTTTTAAAATTTTTCGAATTGAATGTCAGCATAAGATCCAAGTTTTTTGAATGACAAACTAAACAGTTTTCAAGAGGTCACGTCAGTTTTGATACTTGTAGTGTTGGCCCTCGATATGGGGGAACTACCGTCATTTGGTCAAGTTTCGGTTTATTTTACTTTTGAACTGCCACTATTCGTTCTTCACATGTTAAGCCCGAATAGTGTCTGTAGACTGACCAAACTGTACTGCTGTTAATGGCGGCTGCCTTAGACAGGAAGTAAGATTTCGCCTTAAAATTCTGAAGTTCGTTTCTCAGATGAAGAAAAACAAGTTAGAGTGTGGCAAAAAATGTCGAAAAAACTGATCATTTACGAAAACTGAGCATTTGCTTTGAGCTCATCTTTCAAAGAGCATACGCAAAGAAAAACAACTAGAAGTTCTTACGCTTTTAAAGTGCATCAACTGTTGTTAAAAATCCTTGATTTGGTACTTTTGCTTTTTCAGCGAGAAATGAAGCGCAAATACGTAGAAATTTAGTATGACTCTTTTATGATATTATGTTAATTCTTCGCCTCTCACCAAAAATGAGAAATTGGAGGTACTCAATAACTCAGTGAGTATTGGAGCAAAAAAGCACAAGTAAATATGAGAAAGGAACAGAGTGTGGCTCTTTACTTTATCTCTATTTGGTCTAGAGGCATGTTTATGTATAGTGCGTATCTTTCAGAAGAGTTGCATACGGGTCGACACATAATCAATGTCTTGCTCATTAAGGTTGAGGCATAGACTTAGAACATACTACGTGAGTCATGACTGACTAACCTTAAGACTGAATAATAAACAAACCGAAAAACAATTCAAGATATAGCTAATAACCAACAATCCAAAAATACACAAAGAAATTAAAGTAAAAGATAAAAAAAACATCCAACTTACTACACAACCAGAAAACAAACAAACAAACAGACTTAGTAAAATCGATTTGAAGTTGAAACTCAATCTCAAGTCTTCGCCGTGTGAGGTTTGAAGGGCTGATGTTTCTCGAGTTGCTTTTACACTGAATGTTTTTTTAATAGCCAACGCATTTGTTTGTTTGAAAAGCTAGTTAACAAGTATTTGAAATGTACTCGTTGTAATTTAATAAAAAGTCGACAAGGGAAATATCAGACATATCTACCACCACAACGGGCTATATCACAAAAATTTACCGCCAAAGGGCGTTATCGCACACGATTACCTTACGAGTCAATCGCCCATACAAATATACAAGTAAACAAAAACAAAGATTCATCCAATCATATACAGTTACACACCAGCTACCATCCAACCAATCATATACCCATACACAAGCAACCTTTCCACCAATCAGGTACACGTACACGGAACACCCATCAAACCAATCATATACAAATACATACAAACACTCAAACAGTGTTTAGTCAGTAAGCCTCAACAAGCAAATCAGGCACCAACCAACTGAATATTACTGAATACAAATAACTGATGAGCATTTATCAATAAGTCGCTCTGCTTGCATTGCATGTCGGGTAACCATCCACCCTAACCAACAACAAACGAACTAATCAGCTAGTAGATGTTTGGGTCCAATCTTCATTCGATCTCATTCAACTAAGTCAGCAAAAAACGGCCAACATTCGAAAGCTGAGCCATTTTCAAGCTAGGCCAATTATATGCCAAAAACTGGAAACCAGCTGAATCAGCAATACTGGGACGCGTGTCAGTTTATGCCAACTAGGAAGCTACTTGTAAAGCAAGCCTCAGTTTCTTGTTTGAGACACCATTTTGTTTTTAGATTTTATAGGCAATTCTTGATTTAAAAAAACGTTTAAACAAGGCATTGGTGCACATGTAGCAGTTTTTTATTACTTCAAAACATTTCTTGAAAGAGTTCTTAATATGTCTTCCCCAAGGTACCGTGGAACTTTGTTAGTGCAATGGAGATTCCACTGCAGTCTTTGTCTAGCTTTACTAAAAGAAAAAGTTTTACTACTTAAACATCTTTAAAACATTACACTGCTAGTATTTTATCTGGAAAATAACTAACTTTTTAAGACTATATGCTGCAGGCAGTGTCGGAAATTCAAATCAAATTAAGGAATTGAAGACTAGAGGCGCCGATAGTTAGAATAAATGGCTAGAGAGCTCATGTGTAAACACAGTTAGGTGAAAATGAAAAACTGACTTTCCGACAAAGAACTTGATCAAATACTCTTGGAAGGGTAGCAAGTTAAATTATTCGTGGTTGTTAATCTTCAATTTCACCGAAAAGTCAGTTTTGATTGAAAATCTAATCAGTGAAATATTTAATTTTTTTTCAAATTAGGGTCTCTAAAATGAGAGAATTTACATTGTAAGGCAACACACTTTCGGTTTCCGCCTTTCCTCTGAAAGTCAAAAATTATTTCAACAAGACCCCAAAGGTTTGACAAAAACTGTCTTATTCTATCATGATTGATAAAGTTCTTAGTCTATTCATGTCTTTCAAGATGTCATACAAAACTATTTACACTGTTTATGTCGGTGTAATGTTAATTCGTCATAAAGCTTTGCGAGTGTCGTGTTCTTTTGTTAAGCCTCATCCCGCAGTCACTTTGTATTGACTTGCTAGTATTGCCCGTATATGTTCTCTGCTCTCCAAAACAAATGGAAGCACAAAGTGTAAAGATTTTTCTTAACAGTTCTAAATAACAAAACCGAAATCTCATCATAGATATGAAAAGCAAAAAAACTATTAACGTTTTTCGGCATTGTTCGTCGAATACGCTCTGTCAATTTACTTGATTGGGTAACGGATTTGCACTAACACTCCCTAATAGAACTAACAAACCCCGGCTTGATTCTTTTCTAATTAAAACTTTCGGCATTCTAGTTTTCCCCGGGTCGGTTTCTTTGTAGTTGTAACTAATTTCTAACCGCCATACTAACAAACGACATGTTGAGATTATTAACAGCTATCAAAAATTCGAATTTAGTTTTTTCTATATCCCAAGTTTGGAAATAAAACTAGAAGAAGAAAAAGAGTTTTATTGGGTGTGTAGATCAAATCCCCTCCGAACGAAGGGCTTGCAGTGTGGTTTACTCCGTAACAAATATTTTGTAGGGATTGATTATGTATTTTGTTGTATATTGTGCAAAATTGAGTTTGTCAGGCTGTCTGCAATGTTTGTTTTTAAAAGAGCGATGAGATCAGGTTAAAATGAAGCACCCAAGACAACACAAGAAAAACGATAACTTCAATTTATACCCCACATGTATTTGGAAACGAATTTTAACTACACGGCATATAATAAGCTATTTCAACACCATAGTTTGAAAAGAAGTATTTAAAACCTGACAAATATCTTGTCCGAGATACGATTGTCGTCGTACGAGCAAAAATTGTTAAACAACTGGGGCGACACTTTTCTTGGTTTAAAAGGTCGGAGAAAGCTTTTTGCAGTTTATCTTTACAAACCAAACAAACTACTCTAAGATAATGCGTTCGACTATATATTGCTGTGGCTTTTAGTTCAGGATAAAATTTTGCTTACGGTAGTGTTACAGTCTGTTATCTGTTCAGAAAACGTTCTTAAAGTGTGAAATTTTTTGATAAAGGACGTCATTTTTTTTCGGCTATCAATGGACGCGGGAAAACAACGTTTTTCAAAACCAGATTCTGCGTCCTCGCCTCCTTGAACACCAAATGCACCTGAATGGCCCAGCTCCTTTGCTATAGCTTATTCGAATAACAAGCCCGAGAGGCTTCGTTCGTGCTTCATTCTTCAGTAGTACTTAACAGTTACTGTCAGTGTGGCTGAGCATGATAGCGCAAATTATCGTTCCTGAAGTTTATGTATCGAGGATTCTACACGGCTCTTGAGGCTTATTCGAGATCACGACATGACATCTTGTTTGCTCTTGAGATTCAAAACCTATTCTGAAAACAACTTCACGCTGATTAATATGCCTGGTTACACAACATAACAAACCCAGAAAGAGCCGAAAAAAAGTCTAATCAAAGCCAAGTTGTCGGAGCTTTTTGAAGTGCAAAGAGCTCCTCCCGTATTGAACTAAAACTGCTTACGTTTTTTTTTCAAAAGGGGATTTGTTGTATGGTTTTGGTTTATCAGGAGGAAATTCAGGGAGAGTCAGGCGGTATATATCATCTCGAAGAAAAATTTTGGAAATTGCGCTGAATATATAGAAATACCTTATAATCTTATCTTTAAATTATAGCCTTTAACTCAAACATGAACTGGAAACTGTAATTAGGTAGAAAAAATCAAAAGAAATTCTAACCAGATTATGCTTTCGGTGGTAGCAGATAAGTCAAAATTTATGAGGATTTCGTCAAGTAGTCTACCCACAACCTCTTATTTTTTATATTAAATAGTAAAAGCTGTTAGATTGGCCGAGCGGAGACTGGACGTAGGTGGCATTTTGTTTTTTTATGTTCTTTATAATGTTTAAATTGAACTATCTTACAGAACCGTTTTTAAGATCCAAACCATAACTAAGAAATACAGTGTAGACCCTTTCAACCCAGGCCAGTTTACCAATATCTAACTTCTCCTTACATAACAAATTTATAATAGGTCACTTTGTAATGAGAAGATGGGAAGCGATTGAGGCTGATGAAACGCGAAATTCTCCTAAACTTTTCATATGAAGAAATGGGCCATTGTTGGGAAAATTTACCAATGTGTTTTCGGCGCTACAGTTTTCACTTTGAACTGAAGGTGTAAGAATTGCGTATGTCAGATTGACAACGGGCGAGATCGTAAATGATACCGCCCGCCAACACAACCAACCAGATTGCAGAATTCGTTTTATCTAAGTTGCCCGCTCGCGCCAAAAAACGTTCTTTTGGTAAGAACTAGTCAGCACTAAGGACGAACCGCCTTGCATGGTCTTGAGAACTCGTTTCCTTGTGTTTCGTCCCCGAATTTGCAGTCTGTAACTCGACTTCACAGACCTGTGCACTGGCAAAAAACTGCTGCTTAACAAGTTTCACGTAAAACTTGCCTCAGTCCCAGTACTTCCAGCACCTTTAGCCTTTAATATATTACACTCTGTCTGACTGTTGTCATTGAACGCGTCTCCTGTCAGCCATTTTTGAGTTACATTGCACTGCGCACAAGCACAACCTTCAAGCTAAGCCGGGCTCGGTGCTTAGTTTTTCACATAGCTGTATTTTTGAGTAATTAGATTGAACTTCATGTTTTTGATTGTCGGAGCGGAGCGTAACTTGGAAATAGCCTCTTGGGTTCGCGGAAACCGTTTAGAAGCCATGCAAACTAGTCACGAAAACCTCCGAAAGCGTAACTCGTTCGCTCGTCGGTTTTTCTTCTGTGAAAGACACTTGCAGATTTTTACCACAAAATATTTTTGGTCCAGTTCCTGGTAATTGTTTGCGCTCTCAAAAGATGTACGTACAAAAAGAGCGTAGGTTTTTGTTCCAGAGTGAAACCCCCCGGGGGGGCGAGGGGGGTACTTCGGGATTAAAGGGTACGAATGACCGCAATGGTACTAACATACTGTAAAAAGTACCTCTCAGTTTAAAAACCTAAATCAGAATAAGAAATAGCACAAGGCAAATGAAAGCACTGGTCGTAAAATGGCTTCGACCTGCTGGCGAGCCAATAGAGTGACTTCGTTTTGGGTTTTAATCATAGGCCTACTCTTGGGTCCAGTGTTGCCGCCAGGGTTAGGCGGATTTTGGCGACATTAGCGTTTTTCGCAAAACTTCAAAAATATTTGGAGCGACATCGGGTGAAATGCTATCATGCAATGAAGTACATATGAATAACATCAATATGGGAGGGAGGCTTTGTTGATGTTCTCTGATAGTGATGTAAGCAATAACGTGAAAGAGGCATCAAAAACAAAAATCTAAGGTAAAGGAAGTATTGTGCGACATTTGGCTTTACTGGGCGGAATTTGGCGATAATTGGGCGATAATTGGCGACATTTAAGACCCCAGAGTAGGCGTAACCTTCTAACACGTGAAATCAGTGACTAGCCAGGGGTTGGATAATTAGGCTCTTGTTTTTTTTGTTAACTTGTTTTTGTCCTCGTTAACTGTGGAGTGATCAATTCATGGCCGATTTGGAAACAAATGGTTCTGAAGGCTCTATCCTGAAGAACACTGCGCTAACGAATGCTGCCGGACAAGGGTAGGTTGGAGTCGATAGGGATTATCAAGTCAACCCAAATCAGGAAGAACACCCAGGGATTATCCAACAACGTCCTTTTCCTCTTGATTCGCTACCTGCTCGTTCAATTGCTTACAAGTTTCAGTATACGAAACATCCAAATTCCAGACATTGAAGTCCAGATTACTCTATATATATATAGTTAGTGCTCCTGTATTTATAGACGAAGCGGTTCGGGTAGAACCCGCTATTGAGTACAGGTGCTCAGTAACGCTATTACGTGAACACAAACTCTTGCATCAGCCTCTCAGTAAAAAGATTGACAACAGCCTGTTTCTAGAGTATTGTAATAGCGTTATGCTCCTAGTTATGGATGCCTAATTAGACGAGGAGTAAAAAAGATATTATCTTAACTTAAGCTTTAGAAATGCGTAGCAATTTTAACTGAAAATTAGTGCTTTTCTACCTTTTTAATAATTAACTTTAAACTTAGTAAATGCTTTGTCAGCGGTTAGAAGTTTTGCTCGGTTGTATCCTAACTTGATTGGTCTAACTTATAAACCATGTAATTTAACCTGCATGCTTTAAAATACCTTTTTACCTAAACATTGCGCTTGGTCTTTTGTGTCATAACACTTTCTAGGTTTTGTTTATTATAGTCTATATTGTTATTTTACAACAAGCCGACTAGAAAAAGCGTGCATTGTATTGGTGTATTGTTCGTCACACGAGGTACGACTTTGCTTCACAGTGCTCGGGGCGTGTTAGCCTCGGCTACGGCTATACTTCAAAATGGGCTTCTCTCCTAACGCAAGTTCGGTTGTCATCGATGACAAAAGAGAGTATAGAACGGATTAACCTGAAATATTTCTTTTCTCAAACGTTTAATTAAATTGTTGTGTTAGTTTTATGAAAATTAGTTTAGGGACAACAAAGACTAACTCCCCTGGCTTATAAAGATCAAACAGTCCACAAGACTTAATCCCCGCACCTGCGGTTTATTGTTGAAAACCAAAAAATTGGGGTTTACTAATAGAAAAGAGCCAAAGTGGTCTTCGAGCAGCTAGTTGTAAAGGAACGTAATAGGGGTGAAGTGGGGCGCTTTCGTTTTTATTGAAATGTTAAAAATTTTTTTGCAAACATTCGTTACCAGCTTCCTCTGATCGCTTAAGAACAGCCCCGGCCATGTCGTTTATCAACACTAGTAACGGTTCTAGTTGGGAGAATCTAGCAATACATCATTATGTATGCTACAAAAGTGAATAACTGTTTAAGTATGCACAAAACAAGTGAACAACTGTTTGCCGGCGAGTGAGTATGTACCGTACAAGTGAATAACTGTTTGAGTCTGTGCCATAAAAGTGGATAACTGTTTGAGTATGTACAAAACAAGTGAAAAAATGCTTGACTATTTACCGTACAAGTGAATAACTGTTTGAGTATGCACCTATGCAAAAGTGAATAACTCTTTGAGTATGCACCACACAAATGAATAACTACTAAAGTATATATAACACAAGTGAATAACTCTGTCTATGCACCATACAAGTGAATAACTGTTTATGCATGTACCTTACAAGTGAATAACAGTTTGAGTAGGTACAATACAAGTGAATAACTGTTTGAGCACATACCGCAAAAGTAAACAACTCTTTGAGTATGCCCATACAAATAAATAACTGCTAAAGTAAATACAACATAAGTTAACAGCTCTCCGAGTATGCACCATACAAGTAAATAACTGTTTGAGTATAAATACCACACAAGTAAATAACTCCGAGCATATACCACACAAGTGAATAACTGGTTCCTTGCAAAATTATACTTTGTTTTCCAAAAGAAAATCTCACTGGGATTCGCTAAAAGATCTCCCGAGCAAGCAAACATTACTACTTACCTGCTATGTCATGCTTAAATGACATACACTCTTTTCTACAAGATCGTCTAATTGAGGTGAATCTTCGTAAATACTTTGGGAAAAATAACTTTCGAGTGTTAGCAAAATATGGCGGCTTACTCGAGGTTGCTCAAAATCAACAAGCTGATTCAAGTGACTTGTGAAACATTCTTTATCAAGAAGCAAGGGCTCATACTTTTTATGTAACCATTTCAGGATAGTTTTTATTTGCCATGGCTAGCCTATCTCGTTTGACCATTACCCATTTCCTTTATACAAAACGACTGATTTTGTAGGAGTTATGTAAGGAGAAGTTACAGGAATACGGAATAAACGGGTTAACTGCAAACAGTTTTTTAAACTAGTGCAAAGGTGTTACCGATTTTATTCATGAATTCGGTTTTCATGGTTGAATTGACTGCTTTGATATTCATTATCTTTCTTTTGAACAACAAAGTCATGAATCCTTACATGGCAAAACAAACAAAATAAGACATACAACACACGTACAAACAAAAACTGGACTTAAGATTCAAGCAAGTGGCATGTGCTAACATATTTTAAGAACACATGTAGCTATAACTTTCGTTTCATTATCCGTATTCAAAGGGTTTTGTTTACTAGAATATCTTAATTATCAAATCAACCTTTAAACAATAAAACACAACTATAAAAGGTTTCTTGGCCACATACAAAGGTGTCATGCGGTTCTATATTAAAAGCCTCTGTTGTCAAAATGCCCCTTTCAAAGTTAAAGGTTTTCTCTCTCTGAAATTATTGTCGAATGTTGTCGATATAAACAATATAAGCTGTGGACTAAAAAGTTTGTAACCAAGTTTCCATGTTCTGCTCCATAAACGTAGCTTTTGAAACTACAAAATAAGTCTTGAGACCTTTTGTCTGCAACGGCCGTGCTAGGCTAGTTTGACTCTGGCACGAGTTAAGCATATATACGGCGCCTAAATCGTAAACAAACATCACCCCACAAT
Source organism: Hydrozoanthus gracilis (assembly GCA_025388745.1). NCBI lineage: Eukaryota > Metazoa > Cnidaria > Anthozoa > Zoantharia > Hydrozoanthidae > Hydrozoanthus > Hydrozoanthus gracilis. The sequence continues at coordinate 28,003 of JANVCF010111097.1, forward strand.
GGCATGATTTGGTTTTTAAACGCAGTGCTAAAGGCGTGTTAAGTCATATTTTGCAAAACTCAGGTGAACTTAGCACTATTGTACCATGACGTTTGAAACGGGCCTGAGATTCAGTTAAGCTTTGATGACAAGAATATTTGAAAGAAAGAAAGAAATTCTAAAGTTGCATATACTCACTGTCTTTACTTATCCGTCTACTGAATTAGATGTAACAGGGGTCAAAAATCTTCCCCCTAGTAAACGAGCAAGAACTTGGCTGTTTAACGGTTACAACGCTTAGCTAAACTAAACCGTTTAAGTAAAGCTAGTGGCCAATTCGACAGGCGTTTATCTCAGGTTACCATGCGTTAAGCTGATGAGCGTCTGACTCCCATCCCTGGACAAGACCCTAACCCGCTCAGGTGGAGCGAAGACGCTCTTGTAAATAACCCCTTTACTCTCAATAAGACGCTCTGGCTAGTAAACCCTTGTACCTGTTAGTAAAACGCTCTGGCTAGTACCCCCTTGTACCTGTTAGTAAGACGCTCTGGCTAGTAACCCCTTGTACCTGTTAGTAAGACGCTCTGGCTAGTAACCCCTTGTACCTGTTAGTAAGACGCTCTGGCTAGTAACCC